>SNQN01002865.1:0-11747 GCA_008642245.1 Bassia scoparia
AGACATCATCTACTCTGCTATCAGAGTTATAGTGATCACTCTTGAACTACTCATGCCTGACAGTAGATGTGACAGAAGCTCTGTGCAGCTTCTTCGATTGTAGATCTTCATATCGATATATTTGCATTCATCTATAACATAATCATTGCTATTCAGTTCATTCTCGTTAGAAACAAATACAACTCCATTCATATCATAGTCGCTGGATTCATCTATAATATCCTTATTGAATACTCCTCAGGCTAGCGTGGAGCATTTGATGCATTCTATATATTATTCTATTAGGTTCGCTCACTCGTCCTCTCGGTGATCATACAATCCTCACTATGAATGGAGTCAGATGATGATTCTTGAGAACAATAGAGTTAAATCCTCGGATGACTCTATCAGGAGAAACAGAGCTATACCGGAGCATCTGTCAGTCTATATGACAGGATCTTAGAGACTATAGTCTCTCTTCTCCAGTCTGATGCAATCTTGAGTCATAATGAACACGAGAGTTGATAATAGTCCAGCTAACATAGAACTCATGAATCACTCTCTATACTTGGAATGAGAGTTTTTTAACTGATACATGGGGGCTCACATCTTCTCATATCTACATCTATAGGCAACTAATACTTGTGGCTTTTAGCTCGACTTTGCGATCTCTCATATACTGGCCCATTTGGCTCTTCCTTACTATAATGAGGTAGCAGGCATGGCTTATCTTTTAGCATACGCCTATGGGAAAATCTTTTTATATGTAAACGCACAATTGATGTGTCGATAGAAATCCGATTTCGTAGTCCTCGATTAGTTGAATGGTTAACGCGCTATTGTGGCTTTATAGTATTGGGACGGTACTTGTAGGGTAGACTACTAACTGGTAGATTTAATTATCGTAGTAAACAGTAGCACCTACCTAAGAGCGCAACGTTAGATGCATATATCTACATTATAGTCTATATTTGTATCGATAATTAGAATTAGAACGCAGGTAGGAAGTGTGAGAGGGAGTAATAGTATGAGTCATGTCACATTACATAAGATTCATATGAGTTTGATAGGTCAATAGCAATAACATAGGAAGTGTATATGTGATTTATGGGTTATTTCGGAGGTCAAATTCACGCTACTATCAGTTAAAATCAGCGGTGCATACTAGCCTATAGCGATAAGCGACTACTGAGCTGATCACGGAGTACCACTTTTAATCAGACTTTCGACTTGGCTCAGAGGATGTAACACTGTTTTTTACATGTATAATTCGAGAGGTGGTTATGGATACCTAGTCTATTCAAGCCATATAGGTAAATCTTACAGATTAGATCAGTGTCTGATAAATGTCAGTAACATACATATTCTTGCTCGTGGTGCCATATTTTCTCGCAAATCTAGAACGATCCTATTGTACTCACTTTAATACTAGTCGTGTACTTCATTAGAAGACAAAATAGAGGTCCATTATTCTCAACATCTAGAAAACATCATTGTTCTTAATCATCTGTCCTTAGAGTTATGCACACATAGATGGATAATGCTAGGATCTATTTATATTCTATACTAGAGAAATACATAGGACAAACTAAAAACTCCTTAGTATCAAAATGTCAAAATCCTAAATCCTCCTCAAAACTGTTATAGAATATTCAATAGACATATCAGAGAATGTTTCCTAAACAGTTGATCTAATGATTGATCTAAAGTTTAAGTAGTGATCGGCCGTTACTGGAGCATACGTGATGATGACATCTATATGCGAAGGGCAGTAAACAAATTATACAATATAGACATACATCATTCCATTGATTACTTGCTATGTATATAGTTGTATTCTTAACTTAATTCGAGAATACAGTAAGCAGAAAAGAATTCATGCGAACATGTCATCTGAAATAACTTATACTTAATGTCATCATTCTACCATTCTAGAATGAACTTACTTCTATGTCTAGGACGCTACGAGTATCATGAGAACTCTAGTGGGTTTTATAGGTAAATCGGAGAATTTAACGGACTTGACCTTATCTTGAGCGAGGTGGTTTTCGCAGCAGCAGCTTTCCTTCTTGGTATCCGTGACTTCAATTCAGCAACCAGTTGATTGTTCTCTTACAGCTCCTTATCTTTTCTCGACATATTCCTTGCTAATATCACGACTACTTAGTGTCAGAATTCAGAGTCGTCCTCTCACAAATGCAAGTTCCAATACGATATTAGTGTTCATGCTATCATTTTCATTCACTTCACAGTATTTTTGCTCTCGGTCTCTTCATCCTCTTTCAGATTTTCTATATGGTGGTATAGGCAGTAGAGAGTTCCTTGAATTCATCCGTAGTGTCTATGTATCATCTTTGGAATTCCATTGATGAAAAGAGACTGCTCTAAGAGTCGTGTACTCATTGTGTTGGTGATGAAGGGCACTGCTTCTACCCTACATCAATCCGACTCACTAGTCTGATCGGAGAAAATACATATGTAGCACACATTTTCTATTTCTTTCAAGTTCTCAGATTATCTAGGTATTTGTAGAATAGCTGGATTGTGTAATCTTTTGATTAGTCGTATTTAGTGATTGTGTTTTAGGAATTATGGGGAGTTGAAGGAGGTTAGTTAGGTGATGTCGAGTTTCGCCGCTGGTGGTAATCAGGGTCTTTTATTCATATAAGGATTATCGTGCTTATCCAGGGTTTTCTGTCTTGGAAACGTGATGTTTCACTTCAGCTTGGAAGTCTCTGTGTAGCTCTTTGAAAACAGTTTTTTCTACGCTCAATAAAGCACTGATCTGCAGATATGAACTTCCAGAATGTAAGTCTCTTGGAATATATGAAAATGAATTTTGAATGTGTATATTGATTTGTAAGTGCAGAGAGCAGTAAATTAGTACTCCGAAGAATAGATGAGAAGAATGTAAATCATGTATATATTATGATGACTTTATGTTAATTAAGTGAGAACATAGCATATCAAAATCATCTAGATAGGAGTTTTAAGATATACAATTACCTAAATTGTATATGTTAAGACAGATATGATTCGAGTATTCAAAATGGTAGTGTGAGAGTTTGCAAAGATGATTTACATAGCCGGTTGAGACAATAACGGTAGAAATTCGAAAAATTTGTTTTTGGTCAATAAGTGTATCACTTGTCCATTAGTTTTATTTGGAATCAGCCTCAATCCAGAATCGTTCTGGATACTTAAAGTGTACTATTACAATGTACGATATGTATTATTAGCAGTATAGAATTGCAACAAGAATCACATAAAATAATGATAAGATAAATTTCTTTACCTTAAAAAGATATAAATATTCTTACGTAAACTATTTTAATCTAAATAACAGTAATATAAATATATTAATTATTGTAATCAATACATAGAGATCAGAATTTTCTGAGGTCAAGCTGACCTGCGCTGTTATTCGCACTGTCTTAGATCTGTGCACTAGTGTAACATTCTAGTAAGTACTTATCTGAATATTCAATGTATGTAACGCATGAGCATTAGATTATCCCTAAAGATTTCGTGTGAAGATTAAGATATCTTAGCTGAGACTATAACTTTTCTCTTGCTTCTTCATATGATCTTAGTGTCATGCATCGGTATTGTTCTAGATTGAGACTCGGGGTCTAGGAGCCATTATAGAGCTTGAAGTCTATTCGCTGTAGGTTTAGTACACGACTCGATACTGCAAGAGCTTTCGTATATTGAGTAATCGCGCTATGTCGAGATATGCCTTATATTAGGATTGGAATCTTTTTAATTTCTTGTTATAAGAATGTGTGCATAATAATTTACTTTTTTCTTTTTTAGTATTTATAATATGTTTGTAGCAGTATTTTATAAAAGTATGCACCCTGGTTTGGAAGATAAATCTGTTGTCATTGCGCCAGAGACTATGTGGAATTAAAGTGTGATTAAATGGACAATAGAGTAGTTACTTTGGTTATGAAGTGCAGGCCGTCATAAGGAAGAGATGTGGAAATAGTAGTTAGGTACTGTGCGAACTTTTGTGAAGAATGATTATAAAAGGGGAAGCTGAGATGGACAAAACCTTGTTGTTTCGATAGTATACCTTGGGGGAAAAATATATCTGATGAGTTCTTAGTGGATAAACTTGGATCCTATAATAGTTATAGATGATAAAATCACGCTGTGTTTGTGGAACATTGTCATAGTTGGTGCACTATTTATAATTGTCATGTGTATGTCTCAGTTGAGTTCTTCTTTTAGAACTGAGTTTCGCATAATATATCTTATGGCAGAGATGGAAGTTTGAAAAGGTATTAGCATCTTGAAATAGTAAGAGCGAGAACTAGGGTTCTATACTGGTCATTGTTTAGCAGAGGATTAAAGATAGATTAACAGTTGATGGAATATTATGTGATCTAATCTAATTTTCACATATAGTATCTATTAATTATATAGAAGATGATGCCTAGATTGAATTAGGCTATTGCAAAGCTTAATGTAGTGGATCTCTTGGCATGCGCTCTGTATGCACACTCTGATGAATCTTACCTTATACAATTAAAGTACAAAACTTGATGATGATCTAAAGGGAACAGATGTGGAAGCCTCACTGTACAATACGGAATTGAAGGAACTTATTCGATCTCGAGACTTTTACACTAGACATGTCGATATTAAAGATTAGTTATCAAGAGATGTATCATATATATAAAAGATTAAATCGCAATTGATTTTTTTTTTTGATTCTAGGTCTATGTGTCTATACAAATGTATTACAATTATATTAAAAGGAGTGTCAAGCATGTGTAAGGTTGCGTATGATCAACACATAGACAAGTCAGAAGAGAATGCAGCTTCCATTTCGCTATGTGCATGTTCAGAAATGAGGATACTGATTCTGCTGAGCTATGTTGATGGGTGCAATGCAGTGTCCACTGCTGTTAGTTGGTGGGTACCGCTAATATGGTAGGTTCATTGATAACCTATTTTCAGGTTTCAAAAAAAGTTACTATGTTGATCAGGTAGTAGCATTGACGTATACATTAAGATTCAAGCTCAGCGGAACTATATCTCCTAGTTGAATTATGATGTTTATAAAGAGGCAATGCAGGATAGACTACTCAGCTTACACTCAACCCACACTCTCTTTCTAATGGTTTTTTGACGCATTGTCATTATGTGGTGAGATCTAGAATGTGTCTAAAATTTCGTGATGTATATACTTAAAAACATATGCTGATTCAGGAACTATATATCATAGCAATACAGAATAATTATTCAAATTACAGCAAAATGTATCCTCTCATAATGCTGTTACATACTCTAACTGTCGTTATCTGGGTTGTATCAAGGACAGTCTGAAAGATTTTTGGTGTTGAATACAATAGTGTTCCAATCTTTTGACCTAGGGCGCAAGTTGCGTCACGGTAAGCGAAAACATACATAAGCCTTGCTCATAAAAATCAACATTGATTAACAGACATACAAATAAAAATTATAGCACATCTAATTACAGAGTAACATTTTATCCGAGTAATTTCCTTGGAGTTTCAGAAGTAGTATTTTGAGTATTGCAGATCACGTCGTCGAGTTCTCTCTAGTTGTCCGCAGACTATCATGTTGAAGAATATAAGCGAACGTATATTGTATGAAGATGTGTTACGATAGCATACAAATGTGATAGCGATCAAATGATTGTGTCGACTATCTTATACTATGAAATTACATGCTTATAGTAGTATCGACGTCTTGATTTCTATGTCCAGAATATTTGCATGCCGATATCTTTTGCATGCTAAATTTTAGTATTAGCGATCATTTAGCGACTAGTGTCTATAGTGCTACATATAGGCATATTAGATAAGCATTGAGTCTGTGACAGGTCCATGTGAAAGAAAGAGCGTTATGTACAAGACTTTCTCAATGATAATTGAGCGTCTCAATAAGTCTATCTGGATCTCACAATGGTATACAGTAGTTCTAGTTTGCTCTACTGACGTACACAAGATGGTAATCAATGTATTAACAATAATATATTAATATGCGATGTGATATGTGGATCTCTATTTCATCCAGCTAGATGTTGTGACTCTCTCTATCATAGACTATGTATGTAGATGTTTGTGATTAGTGTTTACCAATCTCAAATCAACACAGCAGAGTTGCTGCCTTAGTCACATTTTCATATACTTTTTTTTGTGTCGAGATCACGGAATATGAAGATAGGTTGCTTGTTCGTAGTAATAAGAGTGGGGCTTTAAAGATAGTACACTTGGAATAGATTGGGCGAAATAACAATAAGGTCATAGAGGTATTAGTTAGCTCTCGTGCGCTAAACACATGCCAAGATAATTAAAGATTAAATGAGTCATAAGATAGGTTTGTATGTCTACGTCTCACAAGTAGCATATGACCGAATATTGTAACTTTATTCATGATGTTGTGATGTTGTTTTCGCCTTCGCTTTTTCTCACGATTAGTCACAAACGGATAAAACGCGAATATCAAAATCGATGGTCAAAGAGGGTCTCAGCTGATATCATGGCTTATTAGAGACAATTATACTCCAAGTAAAATAAGACCTCCAGGTTTGTGTTTTAGTTCGCACAACAACTATTGAGACGAGACGCTCATCTTATCGCTCACCTCTCCTCACATAAAGTCAGATAGCTAGTTTGCTTTCTTATATACGATGCCAAAACAAGAAGTAAATCGGAGTCTTTACGCTTTTCTCCTAATATCACAAAAGCGATAACATTGTCATTATTGATTTTTGTTATTGTACGTTGTGCTTCAACTCATGGTTTATGGGCGGGTGTACTTATTTTCTTGATTATTATGGCTTACTCATAAGACGTGTAGAGGGACGTTAATCGTATGAGTCACAAAGGATAATGATATTACGAGATTTAAGCACTTTTTCATCTAAAATACTATAACTTTTTTTATACTTGGCACTACTTGGACGACCGATTGCTTGTTTTTGGGAGGATATTGTGATAATGATCGTTGAGATTGGAGAAACCATACATTAAAAATTGATTTCGATCAACTCGCATCTTTGCTTTGGTTTTGTAAATATGATGGAAGGTACATATTACTTACTTACCCTTCTGATAAGCTGGCAATGACTTCTTGATGACAAGCTAGATGACTTGATGACTTCGATTTCATGAAATAGTTCAAATGCCGTTAAAAATGATTCGGCGTTGAATGGGATGCACGGTCTGATGTCGTGTTAAAACCACTGCTCGCCCCCATATGAGAGTTCAAGATGCGAGAGCACTCGATTCTGAGAGATAGGGTGTCGTGGAATGGCAGTAGATCTATCACTGTGTTCTTCAATGAAAGGCTCTCTGAATGAGCAACTTAGACCAACAATTTCTTCCTAGTGATTTACTAGAGTAATAAAAAATAAGGAGATGAAAAGATGAGATAGGATTAAAAGACCAAAGAAGGCAACATTATATATTACTCAAAGGCTAAACTAGACTATTGCTAGCATGCATCAAGTAACAAGGCGAGCCGAAGAAAGTACCAGCACTGAGGTGGCAGGTAAAGAACAACACATTTGTTATAGACTAAGTCACCACCCTGTTTGGGCCTCTGGATTATGAGAAGATTTTATTGTTAGGTTTTTATAATCGGAACTATTATCTCGCATTCTCAAATAAACCTATAGATTTGAGATCTAGTTGCTTGTGGCTGTTAATAATGCAACTCGGAAATCAGGTTAAGGGCATAGAAGCATAGAGCAAATGGCTAGAATCGTGGGGGCTCATCATGTCAAAGTCATCACAATTCTGTTCCATTACACCGTCTTCTTATTGTTCCTTCCACTATATGTCCAACTGCACAGGTCGATTCATATAACTTGTTTGAATATTGAAAGCAAAACATTTTATGCCTGTCCATACACTTATTTTGATTTTTGTCTAACAGTTAATTGTAATTGTCTAGTTTCAAGCGAGTAAGTTGGATAGGTCAAGGGATGAAGCATCATAAACAGGCCAATAAATAAAAGGAGCAATCGTTCTATACACTATACCTAAAACCACTAACATTAGTGATGATTCATTGATTTACACATGTATTGAACTTCCTGTACGTTGTCATTGTCATAGGTCCATATCAAAGATATAAGTAAGCTATTATTGCATTTTTGTACATCATATAATGTAACGAAGGCTCTCTAAGTATATCACATTTAAAGACTCTATATTAGGGTAATGTATCGGTCTAATATGCTAAATAAAATTTTTATGTCACTTTTAAGTTAAAAACTATTGTGTAAAAAGAACATTGAATTCCTATGTCGTGACGTAATTTTTTCAGAATTTTTTCTGAATATTCCTAAGCATTAATTTGTATGACTCTTAATTTATTCGGAAATTTAATTTATAGATACATTTTAAGTAATTTTTGAGACAACTTAATGTTCTTTTCATGGCGAAAATATTAGTTATTTTTTATAAAATTAAAAACATTTATGTAGTACTAAAGAGTTAATTGCGCAAATTTCATGGCAAAGCCATCAATCAGAATAGTTTCTAGAAAAGAGGACATACCACTCACTACTTTAGTGACTCTTACAGGGAATATTTACGATAATTTCGTGGCAACATTTATGTGCAATTTGATTCCAATGAAAGACTATTTTTGGAAGAGTTAGTTAGTGGAAAATTAGTTCAGAGAGTTTTTGATAAAGAATTTGTTAAATGAAAGCTGAACGAAGAATAGACACGTAATAATACTACATTCCATTTTATACATGTTAATATCAAAGCCGATTACATCACAGAAATTATTTACAATCAACACATAGCATAACGCACTTAATGTAAGCATGTTTCTGACCTGTGATTTAAACCGTGTGACGTTAATTCATTAGTGCGTTGAGCTGGCATTATATCATGCACTCTTTCGCAAGTCAACTGTGGCGGATCCTGATATTAGTGTGTTTCACCAGTATCATTAGTCACTCAATGTCGCTAAATTTTGTGTAAAAATTGTCATTTTCAAATTTATAATAATATCTTCTAATCAAGAATATATGTCTTTAGTTTGATAATACTATAATATGATAATTCTATACTTGAGAGTGTCTGGATTATATGTATAGTATAACTATAATAGAAGCTTTTCCCACTAGGCAGATTCTTGATACATAGTGAAGAACGGAGCAACATATTATAGATAATCTAAATTTGATTATAGCTATATGTGATGATAGTTAGTGTGTATATGAACTTGTAATCCCAAAGTTTCAGACATCACAAAGTTGGCGTTTGCACACTACTATATAAACTACACACATTATTAAATGATTTTATCTCGTCGATTTTATTTCATTAGATTCACTATTCAGGCATAGGCGATCAGCTAAATATCCCGAAAAGCAATAAAATCAGTTGTTAATCATATAAAATCACAATATATTTATATGATTTATCTGATTTTATTTCATTAATCTCAACTATTTCGAGGCAAGGTGAAATCCAAATATCTTGAAAATTTAAATACAATCAGTTTTTGCAATTATAATAAAATCAACATATTTTTTATTTTATTTCTATTTGTTGACCTTGCTAATAAATACAGATTGGGCCTATTGGATAATTCACACGACTTCAACACCCTATTCTGCATTTTCTCTCGGCTTCTCTTCTAAAACTTTCTCAAATTCATCTAGTAATTCAAACACAAATTCTACAGCATTCATTCCTCATAAACACACATCAAAAGCATTCAACAACACAATAAAAGCATTCTTAAAACATCAAGAACAATTTCCAAAACTGGTCAATCAACATCATTCATTGCACTCATTTTGAGATGTCTTGGCTTGATTTTGAGTTCTTGGTTTGATTTGGGATTCTTGGTTCAAAATGTTGATTTCGATTGGGGTTGTCGTGTTCGTATGAGTTTGCAAGGGTCCGGCTCGTTCTCAATCATTACACATGTTGCAAGGTTGTATAAAGGCTAATGTCTCAATTTCTGTACACCTTTTTGCATGCTTGTTGAATTTGCTTTGCTATGTTATGGCATGTATATGACCAATAACTATTGCTTGAATTAAAACAATCTAAGGTACAACTTTGACATTTTTGTTGGAATGCTGTGCGGCATTATTATGTCTTCAACAAGACCGAAAATTGGCATGGTCTCGACGCCTAATAACGACTAATTCTTAGACAAATTGGCTTTTTTGGCCACCCTTTAAAATACAGATCTAATAACACATGTACAACAGACACAAATTATCCTACGTGCTTCTATTTCTATTAGCAACGCACATAGGTATTTTGCCTGCTTAAGGGTAAAGCGACTTTTGTTTGTTGTTGGTCTTTTAAAATGGACTTCGCAATGAACCGAGTAGAGGTTGTTAGACACGCGGGGGGGGATTGTATGTCACTACTTCATCCTTACCACTGTCCCTAATCCAGCCTTAGTGCACTACCAGACATGGAGTCCTTCGACTTGCTTTATGTAATTATAGGCAAGGCTTAAAACGGGTTCCGCAGCTTCCCCAAAGAAGTGCGGTGGCGACTTCCTCTACTCGTTTCGAGTTTAAACACACAACTCCGGGCATACTCACGCTATGCAAAAGCAAGAATTGAATTCTAGCAAAATCCGAGTCATCAACTAATTGTACCCCCCGGAGTAGAGGGACTGGACCCAGTAGTCTGACCCGGTGACGCCCTTGCGTCCGTACAGGAAGCGACCCTAATCCTAATGCATATGAACCTTTGAGAGCCCCTTAAAACCAACCTAGCCAAGGATGAAATGGATTTAGTTACCAAAACGTATCCAACCAAAGGGTTTTCAACCCCCAAGGAGGAAACGACTTTGGTAACCAAAGGCAATTCACCCAAAGAGGGTTTGGTTATCAAAACCAAAACTTTGCTAACCAAGGTTACKRTTTTGGTAACCAAATCCCAAACCAACAATGGCAAGGAGGGTTTAGGGGGAATAACTCAAAGTATGGGTAYCAAGCCAACAATGRAGGGTATGCCAACTCCTAAGCTCAACCCCCATTCCAAACTACTCAATCAAGTCCCTATTACCAACACCCCAATTTTCAAGGGGGAATGCAAGGGCAATTCATGGGGCCAAGATGAAGCCAAGTTCCACCCCACTTCAACAACACTCAAAACCAAAACAACTTTCAATCACCTCCCACTCAAAACCAAAACATTCCCATCATCCAACACCCTCAATACCAAGAGTTCCCAAAAGAGGACAAGCAAGAATTTCGGGCTAAATTGAAGGCTCTTGAGGGAAACATGGCCAAMCTTGCCCAAAAAACTCCAAAGTATATCCAACCCTCACAAYCGAGTGCCTCWAAGAATGATGGGGTACACAWGATGAAATCGAATGAGGATGAGGGAGTTGGTGAGAAAGTTAAGATGAAGGGTGAGGTGACTAAGGAGACATTGGGAGAGAAAATCCATGAGCAAGAAAAGAGTGAACAAGGAGAGATTGTGAAGAAACAAAGAGTGGATGGGAGTGTAAAGCCCAAGGAGGTAAAAGCGGTGAATGATGGTGAGGTTGACCGCATAAGCGAAATAGAGGACTAAAAGGTTGAAATTGCGGAGAAGAAAAAGAGAATGAAGAAAAACAAGAGTGCTAGGAGGAAGGGCAAGGCAATTRAGGGAGGTGAGTSTAGCAATGGGCAAGATCCTTTGAGTTTAAGTGTTATAACCGAGATTCATAACCCGGAAAAGTTCCTAGACACTATGTTTGGCCAATTTCTCCAAATTCTTCAACATCACCACTCCCAATTACCACCA
>SNQN01002865.1:20479-33882 GCA_008642245.1 Bassia scoparia
CTTGTTCCTAGTTCAATAATTAGTTTAGCTTTCAAAAATTTCTCAATTCAAGTTTGTTTTGGCTCACTAATTTAGATAGTTTCAACTTGAACACTTCTTGATTCCTTCCTTGTGGTTCGACCCATTACGTACTTCTATACTAAGTATAGCTAATAGTTTTGGTTTTTACAAATATTATTTGATAGACCTTGATTAGGAATTTTTCAAYGACCCTAGTYGAGTGCCTCGTTAGTATCCATGTGATAGACATTATTATTGCACGAGGTGTAAGAAGGACCATCATGGGAAAAATTGTGATGGAGTCTTTGTATTTTGTTGGTATTGTGGAAAAAGAGGTCATTRAGCATTTGAATGTTTCACTAATCACAATCGTAAAAGTATTAGGAAAAGGCTTCAACCCAAAATTTATGATTGTATTAGGCAAAAGGGTAAAGGGAYAACCTATGAGCGTAGTGGATATGGAAACTACACTGGACATTTAGGCAACCACAATTATGGTAATAGGCAAAACGGTAACAATACAGGCCATATATCTTGGTTCAGAAAGGAGCACGTTGAAAACTCATCCAATACAATCACTGGTGTAGACTTTACGTACATTAATTATACTTAGATTGGTTATAAGCATTGTAAGTATATGTTAAGTTATTCGAAACAACTTAATATTTAATAATCTATGTGATTGCATGAACTGAGTTACTAGTCCATTTACGAGTTTACAATTATGTTGTTGAGTTAACCAACGCACCATCCATTCTTATGGATTTGATGCATTGAGGGTTGTATGAGTTTCTTGTGGTAGTTTTCAACCAGAATGTTATGTCTACTCTAAGACTAAGGAAGCATGACAAGCACTTGAGAGAAGTTTTGGGAACTTTGAGAACCAATCAGTTGTATKATAAGTTTTCCAAATGTGAGATTTGGTTGGATAAAAGATCTTTCTTGGGGCATTACATCTCTGAGGAAGAAGTGTTTCTAGATTGTGAGAAGGGTAAAGTCATCAGGAATGGCTAACACAYAATTTTGTGACTTATGCTCATAGCATTTTGGGACTTACGAGGTATATAGATATAGACAACCAATGATAAGACACCCCTCGCAACACACAAGTCAAACYGAGAGAGCTAGGACCCTAACAKGCCCTGAAAAAGGCGAGTTCCCATACACCAAGCACTTTTTCAAAGAACTTAATACCCCTAAAAATGAGTTTTAATTTTCAAACAGTTTTAAATTATTTTTAGACATTTTTCTAGAATGTTTCTGGATTTTTCTAAGCATTTTTGCAATTTTTGGAGTTTCCAACAATTTAATTAATTTTGCAATAATTAATAAATTATCAACACAGCTCTGAAAATCACGAATTTTTAACATAAAATGCTAAATTTTACAAGGAATTTTCACGTATTGTTTCCGTAATTTTTCGACTTGTGGATTAATATTTACAAATTTCTTAAGCAAAACACGCAACCGAGCGAAACGAAGTGTTTCAAAAGCTTCCGAAACCTTCTCCAACCGTGGCTTGCTCCCCAAGAGTGTCCACATGCATCCCTACCTTCCCTTGCACGATTCTTCAAAATTCAAACACGAAATCAATTTTTTCCTAAAATCAAAYCGGCAAATAAAGTTATTTTAGGCAAAACGAATCAGAAACARGTGGCAGCAAAAAGCTGAGAGAAAAAACGCCCAATTTTTCCTCCCTTTTTTGGTTCGTGCCTATAAATACACATGCCCCGATCTTCATTTCACAACTTTGGACGACTTTACACTTCGGCTCGAAGACATTTATTAGCTCAGAACAGATTTATTTGGTTCAACATGACGTCCCTTTGACCTTGCTAACACTAGACTCCCATAACTTAGACTAGACTCAGACAGAACCTTCCTCAGACCAGATTTCCTCAAACATTGGTCCCTCCCAGCAGTTAATGGAACTTGCGGCAGTCAGTCAGTGATCTTCAAGGTTTTGCGCATCCGTCGAACCATGTCAGTTGCCAGGAGTAATCGCTTGTTGGAGTCAAAGGACTCGTAGCTGACACCTTTGTAACGTAGCTCTCCTCTTTCCTTTTCCATACCAAAGAGTGACCAGCCCAAGTGATCATCAACAGGTGGTCGCGTTTGACAGGGTCTTAACCAATCTTCAATGAAAGTCACAGTCTTGAAAGACTCGAGTCCTGGATACTTTTTGCCATCAGCAGTTAGGAGAGGTCTAGGGAAGTCAAGCTCGGAAATTCTCTCCATCTCGGCTAAGTACATTGAGAGTAAAGCTGTTAAGGGGCGAGTGTGGCCATTATTAAGCTGCATTCTTCTTCAGGAAGCATATTTCAGTGCTTGCTCCCTTATCTCGCAGTATCCCAGTCAAATTGTCTTCTTCTTGGCTGATCAAAGAAGAGGATGAAGATGCTCTTTGTTGGATCCTAAGGCCATTCAGGGAATAGTTGTTTCTTCAGTATGCATTGATAGTGAGATTAGCATCATTTAAAGGGGGGGGATTTTTTCTTTCAATCACAGACCAGTCGAAAAACCCCAAATTCCTCTCCTCATGTCGTGCTGAGACTTTGTAAGGTGGACTTCCCTATTGCTTGGATTTTCATGGAAGATGCTCGATAAGTTACCGGCAGCGCCGATTGAAGTAAAGACTTGACTTTTGATGGTAAGATGAGGCGACAGCGCCTAGTTCATGTAGCCAAGGACGACCAAGCAGTAATTGAATTGGTTTTGACATCCGATCACATGACACTTCACCCTTTCTCAATGGATCTCCAAGCAAAGCAATGTTGAGCCATATGATTTCAAGAGCCTGTCTCTTCGAAATTGTCGTAAGCACGAATGGTTTGAGTATTAGCTTGAAGATCATCTATTGCGATTCCAAGCTTATTGAGCAGTTCTCAAAAGGGCAAAACATTGATGGCAGATCCATTGATCTACCAAAGTCATTGAATGTTGAATGCTTACACACCCAGTGAGGTGAAAGGGCCTTATTGTGATGGGGCCCTTCAGAGGTAGAGTCATCAGAAATAGCGACATAAGGAGAGACAGCATGGTTGGTTATGAAATTGACCAACCCTTCAGGAGTTGTCTCGCTCGAGACATTGATCCCAGTGAGAGCTTTGAGGAGAGACCTCACGGTGACTCTCCGAAGTGCGATCAATTGCCAAACGTTCAGTTTCGGCTTGGTCTTCTGATTGTTTTAATTGGTTCTCTTTCTTGAGGTGGGATGATGGAGCAGGAACAGTTCATGGCTGGGGAGTGACGTTCAGGAATACGTCCACTCCTTGTGAGTACATGACATCGTCTGGGTTTGTCTTGGGATTCTTGATCGGAATTCTTTTCAGATCTTCTCCTGTCATGGCTTGATGGTGCGACGCACTTCATAGTAGTCGTCGTCATCGTCGCTAGTCCCATAAGCCATTACAAGTGTCATTGAGATAGAAGTGACATCGACAGCTTGACCTACTGGATGGTGAGGACAGTGGGTCAAAGTGTTTCGCTCATCCAGAATCATGTGAGAGTAGTGAGGGTTGGATGTGATGTTATGCTTTTTATGCACTGTGGAAGTGGGAGCCTTCATCCTCTACCCATGTGGATCGCATGCCTTTAGCTTAAACATCCTCCCAGTTGTCATGACCTCTACTTGATTATTTCAATAGGCGTTAGGATTCCAATTCCTACTCTTTGTCCTCTGAGGTCTGGAGTGTCCAACGGTGTAAGCTTCCCTTTGTTTTGAAGTCGTTAAGTGCTTGAGTGTAAGTCAAATGCCCAATGGGAAATTCTACGCCTAGGACGATAATAACCTTGATTCCTTGGGAAACCAGAGGCTGCTTGGCAGTGCAGAAACATTTTGAAAAACCAGCATTGTCCTTCTTGTTTTTTATCATTGGTTATTGTTGTTGTTATGCCAGAACTATTCTGTTTTCTTTCAATAAGTCATCCTCAATGGCAATACCAATGTGGTAGACCATGTAAATCAGAGAAATATCTAAGCCCAGTAGCGAAGGTGATTCTTGTATCGTTTGGTTGCAAGTGTCGATATGAAAACTTTCACATTTCTCAATTTCAGGAGGGGTATGGAACCAGGTTGCACAGCCTCTGTTCAATCTAGAGAGAAATGCAGTATAATCCCATCTCTCGCCTTGTTTCAGGATTTCAAGTGTCACGAGAATTGAGGTTTGACTTTGATATTTCCCCTTTGTAACGGAGTCATAGAAAGCATAGGCTGACATCCTCCAATTTTCAGTCTCCTCTCAGACAAGGAGAAAGAACCATTTCTGGCACACAGGTGCAAGCGAAAGTGGAGAAGAACCTTCGGATAGAAGGCAGAGTCACCCTGCTGAGAGACAAGGTAGCCTAAAAAGCCTTGAGATGGAACGAGGACGTCAGTAGGCTTGAATTGAGGAGATCATTGGCGTGAAAACGTTGTCAGGGAGTTTGGGCAGCAGAGGACATCTCATTCTCATGTTTTCATAGTACGTTGCCACCAATCAATGTCTGTTTGAACATCTTCTCCAGTTCTTAAGCTATCGGAGCCAGAAGAAGAGTTTGGCGAGATTTCCACCATATTGGCTAAGTATTGCCACAGTGTACAGCGAGCTCATTCATCTTCCTAACGTGTTCGTCGCTCATGCGTGGAATGATGAGAGACATCTAGGATTGGTGGACCTGAAAAAGGTGCTCTTTGCGGAAGACGGAGGTGGAGATGACTGACCGCTCTCGAACTAATGCTCTGATTGCTTTGCGAACCCAAACGGGGGGGATCATGTTGAATTCTGCAAGTACAAGACGAAGATAATTCGATGTTCACTCGACTCAGAAACTCTGCTGTGACCTAAACTGATCGTCTTCCTAGTATGCAATGATCCTAATGGCATAGATTATATGAAGCAGTCATCCTTTCCCCTTTTGTATTTTTTGTCGATTTTTTTTGTTTTTCCCCTCTTTTTTTTTGTGGAAAAGGAATGCCATTTTACAAAAAGATGTGTAAATGCAATGTATAGTTGGAATCCTGATGAGTCTAACTAAAGACATCATCGAATCTATAATGCTATGATGTGTAGTCTGGTATGTACATAGGCTAAGAGTCCAGTCCATATGCACTGTCACAAGTAACCACCACAAATGAATTTATGAGTTCAAACCACTAGGGTCAACAGTTCCTTAGGAGTACTGATGGTCGGCTGGTTAAGTCCAAAAGATGTCCATGCCTAAAGTAGAGCTGGTCCAGTTTCACTCACTAGCAATTACGATGACTGGCCAATGATACCTCTTATGCACAACGCATCGTTAACACGTGCCACACAGCGGCCATGGCGGTGATATGGACTTGCCTTAGCCATTGCGATCAAGTAAAACCACATGCACAAAGGTTAGTGTTCCCAACTCTTATGGTAGTCTCGAGCATTAGAACATGCCCATATTGAACCAAAAGTGCCTAAGTGTTGTGACCTTATGCGAAGGCGTCACATTAGCAAAATGCAACAAAATTCATAAACACGATTGATCGGAATTACGAGAATTTCAAGTCTGTCCACTTCACCTAACGTGTGATTATCCCCAGCGGAGTCGCCAAATTGTAGGACGTGGGCCGCGCCTCAGCGTATAGCGGGCGCGCGGCTTGGTACTACATCGAGGTGCTTATGCGTGGGCTTGAGCCACGGAACCCGCACGTGAGTGCGTTGGGGTAGTGTTGTCGAGTAGGGGGATCGCCACCGTGCCATAGATAGGTTATTCACGGACGCCCGAAACGTTGGTGCCAATCAAATGGCCCCACGTCCAATCAAGTAACAGTCGTGGGTTCGGGGACATGGTACGAATCAGATCTGTAACCCAATTCGCCCGCATGTAGCGGCCCTATTCGGTCTCATTGTAATTCCATTATCATGATTATTGAATGCACATAACTTACGTTTTTTTACGCACCTTAGAAGCAACTAACCCTAGAATTACTATGGAAGTGTGTTACTATTATTCACAAGTGACTACAAACCTAGAAAAATTGTGACCACTTTTATTAATCATGTTAAAACGGTGCCTAAAACAGGTTGTCCATAGTTAATCTGAATTTAAAGTGATTCACATAATTCCGGTCTTTGTTTAGCAAACATATACAAATTATACAACAACAATGAAATATGACAATATGCAATAAGATGAAGTGCATAAACTTCAAAGTATATGCAATCATCTTACCCTAAATCTGCAAAGAAAAACAAAGTTAGTTCGCAAAACGCAATGAAACGAATCCTTCGCCTTGAATCGCTCATGAAAACAAGAAAATATTGTTATTCTTGATATAATGCAAGCGCAATGGATTTCGCCTCAATTGCTATACAAGAGAAAGAATAGTTGTATTGACAATTGAATAATAATAATGAAATGAAGACAAAACCAATAAAAACCGTTGAAACGAAATGAAAAAACCTACATATTTACTTGAACGATTAAAAGTGAGTTCTACATAGCTTTAATTATATTAAAATAACTCATAGCAATGGTTATCAATATTAGAAGAAAATGAGAGAGTATTGGTGAGTAATCTCAGAATTCAACCTTTGTTATCGCTTATTGATCGCAAAAGAATCGATGCCTGAATTAAACGAATGTATAATGTGTTTAAAGTAGTTTTCGAGAGAGAGAGAGAGAGGTAATTTGCAGTTGTATGAAAATCGATATCAGAGTGTGAAAGCGTGCCCCGGACTGACAAGGCAAGAGTGTATTTATAGGCAAGAGGCAAAATTTCGAGCAAATACCCTGCGTATTACGCTGTATGCGAGCGTATATACGCTGCTTCTGCGTATATACGCTCGTATACAGCTGTATATCGCTGCTTCTTTCCTTTAAAATTTGGAAATTTCGTGTAGTATTTTCGTTATACGCTCCGTTGAGCGTATATACGCTCCTGATGACGTATATACGCTCAACACTATGCGTATATACGCTCATATTTTCGTATATATTTTCCAAAACTCGATATTTTGATTCCTCCGATGTTATTTCGTGATTTCCCTTGATTCAACTACCTTAGACACCCTCTCTCCAAGCAAGGAGTTCTAGAAGTTCTAGAGAGTTCTACGTAATTCCGAGTATTTTTCTAATTATTCGTGTTTATTTCTGCGTATTCTGCGTATTTAACATTGCAAAATTCATAGAAAATCATAGGAAAATCAGAAAAATAATTTAAAATACTGGCGGGATTCAGAAAAAATGACGCATGATGAACATCAAACATGAGAATCGCCTTAACTTTTGAAAACCTTTGAAAACCTTTGAAAAATCGTAAGAAAATATTTTTGCCTTGTCTTTGACCTTTGCTCATATTTCCGAGTACGACCTCGCGTATTTCTAATTTTTATGAATTCAAAGCATTCTTTTCTGATTCGAAACAAACGCGAGCGCGGTTATTTTCATCACGGATTACTCATTGGGGAGACACATTTTCAGGTCTACACCTACGGTCGACCTTGGCTTTATCGGGAAACGTGATGTAAGTTCCGATCGAAGCGCCTCGTTCCTTCGGAAGGTTCCCTACGGCTGACCCTGTGCTTTCGGGGAAGTGCGTGTAGCAACATCGCGTATAGCAATGAATGCCCGTATAGGGCGTGTGAGTGATGATGATGAGATTCCTTTGGAAGCGCCTCGTCCTTCAGGAAACCTTCCTACGGCTGACCCAGCTTTTCGGGAGAATGTTGCGTGTAAGCAACAATCGCGTCTTTATAGGTGAATGCCGTATAGCGTGATTGAATTCCCTGGAAGCGCCTTCGTCCTCAGGAAACCTTTCCTAAACGGCTGACGCTTGGCTTTGTCGGGAAGAATGTTCGCGCGTAGCAAACAATCTTATAGCTGAGATGCCGTATAGGCGGTGTGCAGGCAAATTGCATGTAAGATGGCCCAGCCTCGTGTTGAGCGTGGTGTAATGTGTAAATGTGCAATGTGCAATTAATGTGGTTTGTGCAGGATGCAGTATGCAGATAAGTTTGTATGACTCAATGCGCAAATGATGCTTATGAAGAGGTTTGCAATGGCTATATATGTAAATGCAAGTCTATTCTTAATCTAATGCATGAAAATGACAAGGAAATTGACTAAATGTAAGATGCTTTTGGATTGTGGGATGTGCCGTCTCAAGCCCCATATCGAGCAAAGGTGATGCTTGTGATTGCAAGTGAGCCCCCAACCCATGGGGTTTGGGTGTGTGGGAATGGCTTAATTGTGGTGTCGATGGTTGGTTTAGTGGGTGAGACCCCCAGCTTGATCGAGTTTGGGGAAATGTTGATGAAGCAAGGTAAGGCTAGTGAATTTGGTGGAGTCATGGGTTTGTGGCTTAGCTTTTGTGGCGGTAATTGGTAAGGATGAGGTGCTGGGATGTGATTTTGATTTGCCCAATATCGGGTAACTTGAGTTGAATGTTGCATGAGGAGAGAACATGGAGGAAATGCTGCAATGCGATGCTTTTGAGGAGGATGCTTGATGACTGCTCAGAGAGTAGACTCTAAGAAAGTGAGAGAGCCCTAGGTGTATGAAAGAATGGCTAAAGGTTCAAAGGTAAAGACAAGGCTAAAATTTGTGACTAAGGGTAAGTGAATGGGGAATTGATGTGGTTGGAGATGAGGTAAGTTCAAACTCGAGTCTATGTGGGTTCTAACTAGGATTTGCGCTTTGCTTTTTAAGGGAATCAAACTATATAATGGACCTCAGAATGTTATGGAATTATGGGTATTGGGTCGGACCTCGAAAGAGGCTTCCTACGTATCCTTTTGGGAATCAGACCGTCGTAGTTCTTGTTGATGATTTGGACAGATGCCTCGCTGTGAGAGGCTTTAGTGGTTGTAATGTGAGGCTGTGGTTTGAGGGTTGAAAAAGGAGCTCGATGATCATGGAATGACCCACGGTGCCGATGTGCCTTATAGACTCTTGCTTTTTGTTTGAATTGGGCTTGAACTTTGGATTTGCATTGGATTTTGGCATTGATTTGCATTTGAACTTGATTTTTTGATTTTTTGCTTTTTGCCCATTTTATTCTTCTCTTTTTTTCTTTTTGCATCAGCCTTTTCCTACGCACCGTTTGGTCCAAAGGGTTAGCAGATGTGGGTGATGAAGAAACATAGGCTGAATGATAGTGTTTATGCTCAAGGGGTTGCAAGGATTTGATTTGATGAAGGAATGGAGGAAGAGGTTATTTCTGTGGAGCTATGAAAGAAGCCTCTCTTGGCAATGTCATTGAATTGTGAGTCGATCATTAATATTGATTCCATTAAATTAGAGCACAAGATATATGGAGGCTAAGAAAACTGAAACTTTTATTAAAAACAAAAGAATTTATTACATAGAGGCTAATTGAGCGATTTGATCCTAACCTAATGACAAACCCGAAATGGAAAAAGAAATGTATACATAGTCTAGGAAGAGGGACTCTCCGACTCGTCCTAAGCTAAGACTCCAACTGACTCACTGTGGATTTGAAGAAGATCATTCTCATATGTCACTCAATGTCGTAGACCTTTGCGAATGTGTAGGCCTCGATACTTGGATGGATCTTTGTATTCCGGCTGGAGCCAGAAATGAAGGTCTTGACCATCTCTTCTTCAGTAGAGCGGGACTAGGGTGGAGCAACTCCTCTCCATCTAGTCAGATAGTAGTGGAACCCCTCGTTCTCCTGTTTGATGGATTTCACTCTCGAAGGATGTTTGGGTCTGAGTTACCCTTGATATCTTGCCATGAATGCGTGGTATGATGTCTCCCAAGTAGCTATTTCTCTCAGAAGTGAAAAGATACCACTTCTCATATCGGTTCTCAAGGAAAGGGAAAGACCATTGAAATAACAGGGTCAATCCCTTAAGTGCATGGTGGTCTTAAATCCCTTTATATGGAATCGAGGTCATCAGTCGGCTTGAACTTGGGTATGTCTTCGCGGAGAAATCTATTTGGTAGTTTGGGATTGCAAGGTGGGTCAAGGGAGGTTGGTCTTGGTAGAAGGTGGGGTCGATGGCTTTTTGGATTGCCTTTTCAACACAGGCTTGTCCAAGGAAGTGCTCGAGGTCAGCTCCTTAATCTTAGCTTCAACCTGTTTGAACATTGTCGGCAAGCTTTTGGAGCTTTTCTTGTTGGGAGGCCATTTGTGGTGGTTAAGGCTTGATGGGTAATGAGGTTGGAGAAGGTAGGTTTGGGATTGGGCTGAGGGCTCAACTCTTTGGGTCGAGCAAGGGCTATGGAGACGGCTTCACCCTGTTTCAAAAAGAAAATAAACCCTTAGTGAACTTCCTTGGTCATTATTGAATACAATGAATGCAGATGCAAATGCACGCCTAGATTCCATGGTCATCTTTCCTAGAATGAATGTATGAATGCAAGGTGCCCTTTCGTTTTTTTGAATTTTTTGCTTTCTTGTTTTTGAATTTTTTTTTTTCTTGTTTTTTTTTTCTTTTTTTTTTTTGAAGGCACCAAACGACATGGGCTGTATGATATGCATGTGCCTAGAGTCGAGCCTATGTTATGCTGAGGTAAGGTCAGTCCTAATGTGAGTCTAAGCCAACGTCTAAGGTCAAAGTCTGTGCCATCCTGTAGTCAAGGGTCAGACCTAAGGTCAGGGCTATGTGGACTCTAATGGTCAAGTTTGAAGGACAAAGCCCTAGTGAACTATGGTCACGGACTAAGGTATGAGGTCACTAAAGTCACTAGGGCCATGAAATGCATGATGGAACTAAAGATGACCTGGACTATATGAAAGTGTTGTGTTAAGGTCTAAACGTACAATGGCTAGGCCCATACATGCAATATATCAAGACACATGATGAAAGTCAACTATGTCGGTCTAGGTTAAGTCAGATAGTATGTTACACGCCTAAGGGCAGAGCTTGGTCCAGTTTTCACCACTTGCAATAGCGATGTATGGCAAGATACCCCTATGCACACGCATCAGTAACACGTGCACACACGGCATGGGCGGGATAGGACTTGCCTTAGCCATGTGATCAATTAACCACATGCAGCCAAGGTAGTTCCCCCTTATGGTAGTCTGAGCAGAACATGCCATAGTGAGACCAAGGACCTAAGGCGCGACCTTATTCGAAGGTCACATGCAAATGCAAATCCAATAACGTGATGATGGATAACTGAACTTTCAAGTCTGTCCACTTCACCTAACGGATATCCCTAGTGAAGTCGCAATTGTGGACGTGGCGCGCCCTTAGCGTATAGCGGGGCGCGCGGCTTGGTACTACATCGAGGTGCTTTGCGTGGGCTTTGAGCCACGGAACCGCACGTGAGTGCGTTGGGGTAGTGTTGTCGAGTAAAGGGAGTCGCCACCGTGCCTATAAAGGTTATTCCGGACGCCCGAGAACGTTGGTGCCAAAACAATGGCCCCACGCCAATCAAGTAAACAGTTGGGTTCGGGGAATGGTACGGTGAATCAGTAAACCAATCCGCCCGATGTAGCGCCTCTACTCGGTCTCTGTAATGTCCATTAAACACGATTTATTGGATGCACACAACTTACATGTTTTTAGCACCTAGAGCGTACTAACCCTAAAATTACTAAGTGATGATACTATTATGCACAAGAGCTACCTACCTAGAAAATTGTGACCACTTTGCATAATCAAGTTAAAACGGTGCCTAAAAAACCGGTTGTCATAGTTAATCTGATTTTTAAGTGATTCACATAATTTCGGTCTTTGTAAGCAAAATATATATACAATATACACAATGACAATATGAAGTATATGACTTCAAATATATTACAAACCAATCTTACCCTAAATCTGCAAACAAAAACAAAGTTAGTTTGTAAAACGAAGCGAAACAAATCTTCCGCTTGAATCGCTATATAAAGACAAATAAAACAACTATTAGTTCATGATGAAAAACGAGAGCAATGAATCTTTCGCCTTGAATCGCTATTACAAGAATAAAATCGTTAGTATTGACAAGATAGAAAATAATAATAAAGGTTAGCGGAAACGAATTAAAGCATAAATATAATCCTAATATATCTACATGAGACGATTCAAAGTCGGTTTCTACATTGTGAAAATTACAATTAAAACTCATAATAATGGTATCAATGATTAAAAGGAAAGTGAAAGAGAGTTATAGGTGAGTAATCTCATAATATCAACTTGTTTCGCTTGTCAAAACGAATCGAAAGAACGCAAAAGACTCGTGTTTATGATTGTTGATTGTGAAAGAGTTTGTGAATGAGAAGAGAATGCAAATACGTATGTGAATTGACTGAGTATGTCTTAGATTGTGAGGTTGGAAGTTGGAAGTTGAAAGTCGTAATTGAAAATCGTCTCGAAAATCGTGTCTCGCTCGAATGAGCATAGTGTATTATAGGCACGAGGAAGAGAAGGAGCGTATTACGCTGAGGGCAGCGTATATACGCTCAAAGGCAGCGTAATATACGCTCTCTCAGACGTATATACGCTCCTCAAAACCACACAACAAACAACTCCTCAAAACCTGCGATATACGCTCCTAGGAGCGTATATACGCAGGCTTCTGGTATATAGTTTTTCCAAAAATCTGAAATATTTTTAATTCGGAATAATTCTTTGCCATACGTCTCGATTTTCTAAGATTGCGGATTATTCTAGACGCTCCTTTCGCAGAAAGTATGTTTCTAGGAGATTCTAGAACATTCCGCGTATTTTCTTAATTATTCATGGTATCTGCGTATTCTCGTATTTAAACATTGCAAAATTCATAAAATCATAGAAAAATCAGAAAATAATTTAAAAATACTGCGGATTCAGAAAAAATGTGACGAACATGATGAGAACGCCAGCGTACTTGTTTGAAACCTTTGAGTATCGAGAAAACGAAAGAAAATTTTTGCCTTGTATTTAACCTTTGACTCATAATTCGAGTGTGACTTGACTTCACGTATTTCGAGCTTCATTACGAGTTCAATTGCGCTTTTTTCGAAGTTCGAATTAATTGCGACATGTGGTATACTCATATTGATTACTCATTTGGGAGACATTTTAGAGTGTCTACAATATGCTTTAACAAAGACCGACAAATTTCTGTGTTCACGCTAATAAGAAAAAAATGGACAATCGACATTAGGCTCTGGAAGACGGAATAACAACACAGTCCACAACAACCAGCCTTTAATTGACAATAAACTCGCAATGAACGAGTGAGGCCACTAGATGCAGGGGGAGGGAGGGAAGGATGGGGGGTTGTGCACTACTTCGCTTTTACCCTTGTCCCCTTATCATGACCCTTGGTGCACGACCCGACTATGGGAGTCCTTGCCTTACCTTATGCAATTACAGGCAAGGCTTAAACTGGTTCTGTAGCTTCCCGAAGAGGTGCGGGTGGCGACTACCTCTACGGTATCGGGTATTTAATTCACACACTCCAAGGATACTCACACTATGCAAAGGCAAGAAGAACTTCAATTCTAT
>SNQN01002865.1:33907-53942 GCA_008642245.1 Bassia scoparia
TCTTTCCTTCTCTAATATGTCCAAAACTCTCTCTCTCTTCTTTCTCTCTCTCTCTCTCTTTACAAAACTCTCGCATAAAACATATAAATACAGTCCAAACACATAAAAAACACATTCAAACACACAAATTCGATTAGATGTAGGGTGGTTCAAGGAATCTAAGGTTCTACAAGCGTTTTAAGGGTTCAAAGCTCCGTTCTTGAACTATGACAACGTGTTGCGAGGTAAGTTTAAGGCTAAAGTCTCAATTCTAACCACCTTTTGCTTGCTCGATTTAGATATTCGACTTTCTATGTCCTTTTTTTTATGTAATTTTGATTAAAAACTATTTGATAACAATTTATAGCAACTTTAAGGCAAAAATTCAGTTACTCGTACGAGTGCTTTCATCTTATCGATTCACCATTAATAGGTAGGACGTGGGCGCGCCCTAGCGTATAGCGGGCGCCGCGGCTTGGTACTACATCGAGGTGCTTTGCGTGGGCTTTGAGCCACGGAACCCGCACGTGAGTGCGTTGTGGGTAGTGTTGTCGAGTAAGGGGAGTCGCCACCGTGCCTATAAAGGTTATTCACGGACGCCCGAAACGTTGGTGCCAAAACAATGGCCCCACGTCCAATCAAATAACCAGTTGTGGGTCTGGGGACATGGTACGGATTGAATCAGTAACCAATCCGCCCGCATGTAGCGCCTCTACTCGGCTTCATTGTAATTCCATTAAACACGATTTATTGGATGCACACAACTTACATTTTTTTAGCACCTTAGAGCGTACTAACCCAAAAATTACTAAGTGAGTGAGTTACTATTATGCACAAGAGCTACCTACCTAAAAATTGTGACCACTTTGCATTAATCAAGTTAAAACGGTGCCTAAAAAACCGGTTGTCCATAGTTAATCTGATTTAAAGTGATTCACATAATTTCCGGTCTTTGTTTAGCAAAATATATACAAATTATACAACAATGACAATATGAAGTATATGAACTTCAAAATATATATACAACCAATCTTACCCTAATCTGCAAACAAAACAAAGGTTAGTTGTAAAACGAAGCGAAACAAATCTTCCGCCTTGAATCGCTATATAAAGACAAATAAAACATATATTATTCATGATGAAAACGAAGCAATGAACAGTGTGCTCATTATCGCAACTTGAAGATCCCCGCTATTACTATGACTCTGTAAAGAATAACGAAACGTTAGTTATAGACGTCACAAAATAAACATAAAAAGTTCAACACAAACACACAGCACAACACTAACACACAATACACAACCACACAACATACAGACGGAAATAATACATAACAATCGATGATATTAACCAACATACTCACAAATAACTACACATCACAAATGACACACACAGACAATAAAGAAACATTATACACATCAACACATACAATACACACACACTAACACAATACGCCTAGCTCAAACAGATCTAACAAACCGAATCCGATCTCGTAATAATATCACATAAATACAATATAATATAGGAAGAGATATATTTGAATGTGAAGAAGGAGAAAGATTTGGAACGTACAGACTATAAGACATACAATAGTCAGAACTATACATGAGCAATAACACACATACACAATAACACTAATAAAACACATCAACACAATCATCAGATATATATGAGACAACAAACACTACAATACACACATACCGACACACAACAATACACAATCACATCATACTTCATCGTGCCCCCTACTCTCGTACTAGATTGGAAATACACACACACAGAACACATACAATAACACATATTTACACATAACAGACAACAGACAGAAACAGTATAAATACATACAATATATACAACAATATACATACAACACATATCACTCTACACACACACAATAAATGACTAACAATAAGAGCGACTTCCACGAGTCACAGCCTGATCATATCCACTGCTGACCAGCGTAATACATACAGAGATATAACACAACAACACAATATGACTTTCTTACGTCCTCCCCTACCAACTAACATACACAACTACACACAACACAAACATAAACATATACACATACATCAACACTCTCAGAGCAACAGATATATAAAACCGCAGATGTAAGAGTATCTAACGCAATACACAAATAATATATATATAACATAACATATAAATATATATATATATAACATACATACAATAATAACACAACAACACTCACAATATGCTCTATAGACTTATACAACCTTACTAAATAACACATCACACAGACACACAACACACACACAACCACATAAAGAAACACACATACATACACAACACACATCACACAAAAATATTACTCTATACACTCTCGTAATTGAGTAATTATTCTAAAGTGATACTCATTTCCTGCACAGAACACACACACAAACACACAACATCACACTAAGACCAGTTTCAAATTCCATAGAAGAACTACACTATAACATAAATAACAAGCCATAACACAACCTAAAAGAACACATGTGTCGGGCGATGTCAGTAAATAGAGAATAAGAAAACAACACAGACAACACACACACCAACACACACAAAATATAACAAACACACACACTAACACACAACACATCAACACACAAATAACAAAACACAAGTAAAACACTCACAATAACATCTCAAATAATACAACAACACACACATCAACAACACATACACATCACAACAAACACTACAATCACACACTAAATAACACACATACATAACAACATACACAATAATAAATAACATATTATACAACAACACACAACATGATAATATCAAACAACACACACAGTCACACACAGTCAGAACATAAAATCACAAACATACACAAGATACATACAGCACCAATACGTATCTTACCTCCTCATATCAATGAGACAGACACTAATACACAACTCAACATAATACAACACAATGAAACACAAACAACACACCTGACATCTCACACAACACAATACAAACAATAACATACATAGACAATAGAAACACAACACAACAACATAACATACAACCCGAAATCCATAGTAGCAACCAAAGTAAGTAAGCCTCAACTGCGAATCAACACACACACACAACACAATCACCAACATACAACAACACAACAATCGGAACACAACACACACACACACACACCAACCTAGCGAAGTTTACACACAAATCCATCCAGAAGAACACAACAACAAACAACAAACAACACATTATATGACACCAATTATGACCAACACACAACACATACAACACACACACAACATATTAAACTAAGAATCAATACCATATATTATTAAGCAAACACACACACACACACAAACACAACACACAGACACACACACACACAAACACATTTCACACACACACACACACACACACATAAGCACACAGACACAAACACAGAACACACACACACACACACAACAAGACACACACCCACAAATACACACAACACTAACACACACACACAACACACACACACTACACACACAAACACACATGATACACACACACACACACACACACACAACAACAGACAACACACAAACACACTCAGAAGAGACACAGACACAACACACACTTAACAACAACACAAGACACACACACACAACACAACATATAATACAATATCTCACGCACCCGAAACATGAAAAGGAGATATGCGTTATGAGTTACAACACAGAACACAACACAAAACAATAAGCTAAGATATAATGAGCTGGATGGAAAGCCAAAGTCGAACATCTATCTAAAACACATAAAGAATCCCACAGTTCAAAATATTGTACTTGATGCTAGCTATAATCATCAATATATACATATAGTACAATACTAATAAATAACAATAAGATAATAACCCTATATCGGCGATACATTCTTACATTATAGAAGTTGCAACGACTGAAGTTGCAAACACAAAACATACATTACACAGACACACACACAAAAGACCAACATAGACACACACACATAACAACACACACCCACATACACACACACACAGAGGACACATACACACACACACACAGAAACACACACACACACAACACAACACAGATCTAACCACTACCACAACCAATCATCAAATCAACAGAAGAAGATCTAACGTCACAGGAAGTAGAGTGTAAGTTAACACATACAACACAATAAGTCCGTTTTCTATCCCAGACTCAATGTCCTTTAACTTTCCCTGGCTATAATGTCCATTACGCATTTGCCCGTGCTCCTTCATGCCCAGGGCTCCTCTCTTGGGGGGAAGAACACGTCTACTTGCCAGTTTAGGTCTTGTTTAGATCTATAGGCCTTCTCTCTCTAGCCCTAAACTTTAGCTGTAGTCTTTGCTTAATCTGCTTGCTTGCCCTATAGCTGCAGGTTTCAAACGGATATCTTGTGAGTGAGCAATTACCTAGTCCCGGCTAACTTGCTTTTGCCTTAGCGCTGGCTCATGAAATCCCGGGTACCTGACAAAACAAAGTAATTTACCGTTACCGCGCCCCCCATCAGTTTATGCCTTGGAAACGCCTGAGATCCTCGGCTTGCTTTCCCTCCTACGGTGAACTACTTCTCTTTTAATGATGGTTGTGAAGTTGAGAAATGAAGGAAGTTATATCATGTGTCATGCATAAAATGATACGATTTACAAAATACCCTTCCTGTAGAATGCACACCGACCCTCGCTATCCATTACACTTAAGAAGTAAGACATTTATCCGGCGCGAAACCCAAAAGGGAAACACCATTAGACTAGTTTCCGACAAAGAAACTTAGATAATGTTAAACATGAATATAGTTAGAGGTTTCCCCTTTCTCCCTCCCCGGAATAATAATTCAATGACCCTCGCTGAATACCTCTATTTAGATGTGTACACCAGGAGGCACTTCAAACGACCCTGACCAGAAAGACTAAATCGCACCCAAAAGTATTCCGTCCCGGTCTCTGAGTATAGTCAACACAAAATTTCGTATTGCCTCTTCCCCTGGATAAAAGATGTCCCCACTCCGTCATACCCCTATGGTGACCTGAACCCTACTGGCTTTTCCGCTGGTCAGAAGCGAGAGATTACTGCATGGACAAGTATTTGAAATGAGATAGGTCTCTCTCGACAAAACCTGTGAAACAAAGTGCACTAACAACTGCTACTAGAGTGTGAGCCCCGTGCCCACGAACCCACTCTCTTCCCAGGCCAGTAAAATATAAAAGTTACTAAGAGCCCTAAGAATGGTAGTTTTAGCAAACGGCCCGTCTTGCTATTCAGAGAGTGTGAATGTCAACATCTTTCTTCTATTTTAGGAAGTTTCGAATCCATATCATCGAGAAAAGGTGTTGTCACCCTACTTATCGCGATCTGCCCTGTTAGACCGAGCCCTCAAAACTACCCGATGCACCCACCCACTTTAGTCTTTTGCTTTGGTGGCTAACTAAATCTCTCTTTCTCTCCGGTTATATCACGTTGATTTGGTCCGAGCGTCCCCGAGTTTTTAACATCTCTATTTACTCAGTTCAGAATCCAGCAACAAACCACTTTTGGCGCTCCAGATAGGTCTTGATATCGTTCTACAAATAAACGTGGGAACGGCATCCGAGTGACACTCTGTGATCTTTTTAGAGTGCCACTAGGAATTTAGTCAATCGGCTCCCCCTAACGGTGGTCCATTCAAAGTGTCTAATAGTTAAAACCAGTCGTTGGGTTCAGGGTGTACATACAGGTACGTTTGAGAGTGTCTAGGTTTCCTGTATTGAATAACATCTCACATCTACCGCCCATTACCAGAGACGCTGTAGGCACCTCGTTCACCAAAACCACCATCTATACCAAGGTAACCTACTACATATGTTATAATTCCATCTGAATCAAATTGATCGTAAAATGCTAATAGGCAGAAAAAGACTGAACCACATAATCTTACGATATTTCTATTAATGTTGTTTTCTAGTCCCCTAATTAGTATCGAAGCCGTATTAATCCCCCAATAGAAATTTACCCCTACTCTGGTCCAAGTGTCGTACCCTATTATTCCACCATAGTACCTGACCTACCTATCTCCTAATCTACCCGTAGAGTACACATTTCCCTCTTGTACTCACCCCTTCTTAATTTTCATTTTTAACTCATGCTAAAGATCCCTCTTTCGTCTCCCGTTGACTGGCCATCTAAATCGAATCCACGGTCATGACTGGTTGCACATAGTTGTACCTCCTCTTCAGATTTAATAAAGTGGTACTATCAGCCAATTACCCTGGGTCCCACATCTATCTATCATTTGTAGATCTGAAGAACCACTGTAATAAACAAAGATTGAAATTGTCTTATTTTGTTTACCACGTTCTTAATCATCTCAACTCATTTAATGTCCAACTATTGCTGCAACAATTATAATGATCAACATCACAACACAAGCTGAAGCTGTTCTATCACTAACTATAACACATTCTTAGTATATTTGGCAAACTCCATCGTTCACTCATTCTGAGAATCACTGCAACTAGAGTGAAAAAGTACCATCATATAACTCTTATGTTACGCCAAAGAAACGAGCATAGATCATGAGATCCCCTGCCACCATCTCCAGAAGGCCATCCGACTAACATTAGAAAACAAAATAGAAGCAATATGTTAGGGTTCCTTAGAGTGGAATATGATAATGCCTGACAAGCGCAGCTTGAGTTTGCTTTCGCGGTATTCGTTCCAGAGTGTGTCCCGATACAACTAAGAAGAATTAATGACTATTAGTTCTTAAGAGTTCAGGTTGGAATTCATAGAGTCGTGCAATAATTAAAATAAACATATAAAACTGGAATGAAGACCCCAAAAAGAATCGCAAACTCAATAAAGGAATCCACTACTTGAGTCACAATCAGATATATGTGAAATTCCCTCGCTTGTCTTAAATCGCTTACTATAATAAGCCCGCAACTTATTGCTGCTATTCTGATGACTTTACAGAGAGAATGAATAAGCACCGAGTCACTTATATGAAAAAGTAGGAGAAATAATTCTCTTACAGTAAGAGTAGCGTGTACAATTATAATTATAAACATAAGTCTTTTCGTGTTCAGTGTAGTTCCTCTGACAGGAGAGTATAATACTTAATATAATATAATAAATAGGAAATGAGAAGAATTTATCTCAGAGGCCGATGAGAAAGCTTAATTCACCGTGAACATTAATCCATCCTTTTAGTTTTTACATCGCTATCATGCTTAATATCCAAGCACGAAAAAAAATAGGAAATCATATTGATCCCTAAAAATTACATAGAATAGAAAAATCCGAAATAATAATGTGTTCATCTGAGAATTACAAAGTACGAGAGTATTTCATTTGGCATACCGTTAGCTGAGCGTCGAATCGCAAAATGATAGCGGAGAACTGGTAAGATCAATCCTTAATGAATTTGGCTCCAGTTCTAATTGAAAGATTTCCCGGAGTAATCAATGGGCTGAAGAAAGCACATGACCCGTGTTTCTGAGCCCATAAATGCCAAAAAGTAACGCTAGAGAGAGAATATATACTCTGCAGCAAAAATGCGAGCCAAAATTGTTTAACATTATAAGCTCACCGACAGACACAATAACCCCTGCGTATATACGCTGTATACCAGTCCACCCGATCTGCACATTAATCATAGCAGCTGTTCTCTCCTTGCGACCTTCATTTCTAGGCGCGTGCGTGCATAATATTACTAAGGGGTTTGGATTATATTACCCGCATCTGTCAGGTTTCTTGACTCCCCTCTAACACAAATTAGGTATCTTGCGAAAATTCCGCTGATACTAATGTAAAATTTAATTGATCCACAGTCGAGCAGGTATATACGCTCCGTAGTAGGAGTCTTTGATTCTTGACCGCAGTAGGTGATACGGTCTCTCGCAATGTGCAATATCTTAACCGAGCTGCCAAAGAACAAACAAAGCATCATGACATATCTAGACCGCTCCTATATTACAGAGCATCTCAATGTACATACTTCCTTCAACAACAACACCACAAGCGAATATATGTCAACATATACCTACCGAACTTTGGATCTCTCCCGTGACCTTCCCCTGCATTCGACTCCAAACCCGCACTAATAGAGAAACACCCTATAATGGCTCCTCCAAGCAAGGGAGTTCACAAAACTCGTCCTATGAGAAATTCCCCTAATCCGTAGTCTCAGTTCCCCGGAGACTGTAAGTTTTCTATGAATTATTCTCGGTTGATCATATGTCTCCTGCGATCACAGTTTCTGAAACACCAGCTACAGAATATAATTTTGCAAAACATCAGGAGCCAAACAAATTATTTTGAGAACTAATCTAAGAGTGAAAAAGAATCCAGAATAACAATAATAATTCAAACTTCTACTGAAATACTAAATGCGCCTGACACTGGAAATTCTTACAAGAATCCAGAATATTATTTTGACAAAGAAAATACTGCATACAATCAGAAAAGATAACGAATCAAAAATAGCAGTCAAAGGTCAACAGATCGCCACTTCATAGAACTAAACCCCTTATTCTTATGAAATATATAACCAGTGTGTGAGGAAACCCTTTCTCTCTGATGCTGCTGTGGTTATAAATGATCCTATGTTAAAAGAAACATTGAGTTATGCTATTCTCTGACCCTGTCATTCTTACCCCAACCCAAATATTGAGCGCTTGTAATTGCCCTCCAACAGCAAATATATTTGCGAGAGAGGCTAATGCCCTGATAACCCTCCCGCTACTTCCACAATTCCTTATAAAGCAATTTTCTAATATATCATTTTCCCTAACTTATGCAATCTCCAAGTTGCCTACCATCTTTATGACACTCTAATACCCAGAGAAGAGGATAAATCGCCGAATTGACCGCCGGTATGTTCCCCAACTCAAACGGGAATTAACTTTCAAGTATTTGAAGCGTTTGAGCAAACTCAATTGTTTTCCCATTAAACTAAGAGAAAACTTTACAGAACAATAGATGAAACATAAAGAAATCTAACAGTAATAGCCCACCCACCTGTGTAGCTCAAGAGACAGTAAATCAATAGACGAATGCTTCGAATCCATCAGCTTCTCTGAATAAAGTCTGAGATGTCAGATACAACGCTTTCGTATGTTAACTTACCCCGAATTGCCGTGAGTCCCAGAGTGCCCAGGAGAAAGGTTAATCTTCCAAGACGGTTTCTAGGTCAGCCGATCTCCCTCGTTACTCCTCGGTACGCCCGAATTCAGTAGCAAGGATAGAGAATGGCGGCTAGTGTTTCCTGCAAAGAAATCATACTGTATTGTGCAACTGGAAGGCGATATGGCAGAGGCAGCAGCAGTTCCGTGTTTTCAAATCACTAAGGATCAAGGATCAGAGGGAGGTAATTGTCGGAGGGGCGATTCTAAGGTTGTAGATTGACGTCACTCAAGATTAGATGGATTTTCAAGTGCTAGTTTCTTCTTTGATAGTTTTAAAATTGAATTTTGTAATAGGAGAGTGTTAACAAGGTTGCAACAGGACCTTGGCCCCAATATCTACAATGGGATTTTGATGTTATTACTGCTCATCCTTTAGTGATGAGTTACCGTGCCCGCGGCTCTAAGCTGTGGGCTCTTTGTGCCCCCTCAGGGATGAAGCAAGCGTCCCTGTGATTCACTGGCTCGTGCACTGGATTTTTCACCTTTGTTCCTACATAAGGCCTTGAGCTTTGACTCAATGGTCACCTTGTGAATAGCCTCCATGTGAATTGAGTCTCTCCATTGCTCTAAAAGTGATTGAACCCGAATTTAAATAAATTCTGTGCCAGTGTGAGAGCCAATTTAATACTCCCCACACCCCAAAAAGCCTAAACATCGCTACAATTTATTGGCAGCGTCGCAATTTTTGTGCGCGGAGAAAAAATTCCCTAGAAGAACCCCTGGATAGCAAAAGTACATCTATAGAGTGCCCTGATGGACAAGTGAGCCATCATTGTCTTAAACTGATGATAGACGAATGGTATATATGAGAAAATATCGTGACTCCTAAAAGATAATAGGACAATATGTGCTCTGCACATGACATTCACTTCCCAAAGGTCTCACATGAGGCAGTCAAGAACGACGTGCAGAGAAATAAGAGAAAAAAACCGCTTTGAGGCCATATGAGACATTGCGATTTCTGAGCCCATCTCTGACCTTTGAGTCAGGCTGGTGAAGTAATTATGTCTTACCGCTGACACTTAGGTGGTGACACAGCCGCGATTAGTACCGCCGGAAAGATGTAGTTCGCCTTAAGTATTTTCGAAAAGAGCTGTAGCTGGAAAGAGCCAGACTCCCCCAAGGGTATGAGAACCGCGCGGAAGAGATAAAAATTGAGTTGAGATATAGATGTTCGCGAAATTTAACTTCTGTTGTCAACTGCAGTCAAATGACAAGATGCTGAGCCATCTTGAGTGAGGGAGAAGAATTCCCAATACAACATGGAGCATGGAGCGAATCAGCTACAACAAGGTTAGTTATATAAGAGAAGAGTAGTCAAAATAGAGACTATGCAGATGGTTGTATGCCCTTCTAATCTGTGTGCATAGAATCCCGAACCAGAATGATGGAAACTATGCCTCGAATAGAAATCTATGCTAGCAATGCCACTCGAGAATTTTCTGCCAATTTTCACTCACTTCGACATTGATTGAGTCATGCTGTCGTATAATTTTTTTCTTTTGCGTTCAATTTTAACATTCTGGCTGACGTGGTCTTGGCAATAGCAAGGCAAGATGTCTTCAGCGAATTTATTAACGCATAAAGTCGTTCATGGTCTTGATTTTCAAAGTGCAGCTCTATATGGAAATTGAACTTGCCTTAAAATCTAGAAGAATACAGAGAAAGAAGCTGTGGGCACCGTTCAGTCAAGTAGAATTCCACGAGTCTTGAGAAAAACATGTCCAAAATGATATGAAATCAAAATGACATTGAAATTACCAACCAGTGTACGAATTGGTGATTCAGAAACAAATTCAACGATGTACGAAGCAATTAAATAGTCGCCCTAGCGAGCTGACAACTTGAGGAGAAGACCATAAGTTTTAAGTCCAAGAGTGTATTAACGTCTCTGTAAGAGATTGTAGAGCATATGATACCGTATCTACACAATGTACCCTCTCCCCGCAGCATTAATATGAGACGTCGATCTATGTTTACTATCTATTCGCGTTATCTTCCACCGACAACGGATATGGATCTATGCGTACAAAACCAAAGTCATCACATAATTGTACCCCGCGGAGCAGAGGGACCAGACCACGTTTGGCTCGGTGACGCCCTAGCGCCCGTACAAGGTACTATAGGCAATTGTTGAGATTTCTCCAAACTAATTCCAGTTAACCTTGCAAGAAGAAATGAGGGGTTTGAGGTTTATAGGGTGTGTTGAAGAAAAATTTAGGATGTGCGTTGCAACAAAACAGTTGGGGACTACCTTATGCGTTTAGGGCAAACAAACCTTACGAGTTCACTATCCCACGCATGATTGAGAAATSACAGCCATAGTCTTTGCTCTAAGATTTGGTAGACAATAACTTTATGGGATAACTAAGATTTACACCAWCCATAAGATCTTGAAGCACTTTTTCRCCCAAAAGTCTTGAACATGAGGCAAAGAATATAGATGAAGTTAATTAAAAACTAGGATCTAGATATCAGGTACAATAAAGGAAAGGAAAAYGTAGTGGCAAATCCTTTGAGTTGAAAGTCTAATTATGCAATGAATGCTCTTGTGGTTGTCAMTGAGTTATGTAGAGGCTTTGAGGGGTCRCATTTGGAGATTGTACGAGAAGGAGAGTTAACCTTTGTCAATCATTGACCCTAGAACCTTTAATTTTTGAGGATATTAGAGAAAATCAGAAAGGCCAATGAAAAGTTAAAGAAAGTGATWGAGGACTTAAAACTTTGGAAAGAGACAGAATTTTAGATGCACGRGGATGGTAGTTTGAGGTTTAAGGTAAGGTGATGTACACCAAAGGGTTGTGATGAACTAAAGAACAAGAGCATGAAAGAAGCTCACCACACACCATATTTGGTATGCTTAAGATGGATATAAGCTATACAAGGATTTGAAGCTACATATTATTGAACTAACTTGAAGAGGGAAGTTTGGAGCAGTTTCTAAGTTTGAAGTTTTGAGTTTGTCAGAGGGTACTAGTTGATCCCAGTGTTTGTAATGCTAGAAGGAAGGATGCTCCTAGAATTAAAATCCTATGGTGCAACAAAAAAATGTGAAAGAACTACTTGGGAAGCCAGAGATTTTAATGAGGTGAGTTACGAGGGCTTAACTTTTTTTCTTCAATGTGGTAGAATGCGATATAATTTCGCATTTTTGCCTTCTTTCATGCGCATTTCTATGTCTTTTRTGTCTATTSATGATTTATATTAGAAGTTATAATTCACGTGCACATGATTAATGCACGAGTTATTAGTATTATAAGTCAAGCAAACTACAAGCAGCAGAGACCCAACTAGAAAACTACTACGAATTAAGAGAGTTTTAGTAAAGTTTCGAGGACGAAAGTTCAATTAAGGGGGGTAAAATGTACTCCCCCTCATTGTTAAGCAACTTATTAAATAAAGTATATCAATATTTAATGATTTTAAGTAATTATTTTAACTAGATATCTATATTATTTTGATCTGGATACGGATTAGATCATTATTATTAGCTTTATTTTATTATTATTGTCGAATATTTGTCAGGATATTATTCTGATTAGTTAAGATATTATTTGGGTAGATATAATTAGGATATTATTAGGATAAAATTAGTTGGATATTTTTTGGATAAGATGTATATCTTTCCTAAAATATCTTATAGTTAGTTTTAGATTTTATTTTGTTCTATATATAGTGGTCGAAAGGCATCAATATAATTCAGTTTATTCTTTGCCAAAAAAAATTCCTCTTTATTAATTCAAAGAAAACCTTGTGAGTTTTGTGGTTTGTTCGGAAATTCACTTGATTAGCTACATTGTCGGTTGCTTTGTTTTGGAGCTGGTTCCACTTTGGGAGTTAAGATCCTTMAAATTCTATGGTTGTTCCAGGGGTTTGAAGTTATTTTTCGTTCGTTTTACTCCCATCCTTTGGGAAATATCTTTAGATCGTGCTTTATTCGTGGTATTCAAGGGATTTGTGAGCATCTTGCTTATAAATCCACATCAAATTGGTTTCAGAGCCTAGGTTATTCGATTCTAAGTCCAAAAGTTTTTTGATTAGCAAATTTCCAGATTCGTCTACAATTTTCCAGATTTTAGCGCAACTTTGGAGGCTTCATTCTCACTCGTCTCTTAAGCTTTTCAGGTGATTTGTTTTTTGAAATTTGATAATGTTTTGTCTAGTTTCTACCTGTAAAATTTGAGAATTTTTCAGGATCATTTGCTATTTGGTTGAGATCGGTTTTTACAAAGTGATCAAATTCAAAACAGTTTTCCGCAGTAAGATGTGTATAAGAGACAGATGTTAGGAATAGAAAACAATGTTCCATCATCTCATAGTGGAGGGGAAATACAAGATAGTACATGTGTTGATCTAGAAAGTGCCCAAGATATGAGTAAGGTTGAAACTTTGGATTCTACAAGTGATATATGTTAGAGTATTGATGCGCACAATGAGCTTGCACAAGAAGAATTGATCATTCATAATAGTTGCACCATGAAAGAAGAGGTTAGCACCATCATCACTATAGTCAATGTCTCTTATACACATCTAGATGTGTATAAGAGACAGATCTCATAGTGGAGGGGAAATACAAGATATTACATGTGTTGATATAGAAAGTGCCCAAGATATGAGTAAGGTTGAAACTTTGTATTCTACAAGTGATATATGTTWGAGTMTTGATGCGCACAATGAGCTTGYACAAGAAGAATTGATCATTCATAATAGTTGCACCATGAAAGAAGAGGTTAGCACCATCATCACTATAGTCAAAACCGAATTGGAAGAACCTACTACAAAGCAATATTCTATTCCTTTCGCACAAAAGGAGGATCGACGAATTCAAGTCTTTGAAAAATGGGAAAATCTTTTAAAAAAGAAGGAAGATGGTTCGTTGACTTATAACTGGAAGTCTCCACTTGAAAACTACAACTTGTCAATAGATAATATTGTAGAAGCACATGTTCAACAACCTACAATTCTACTTCACACTACTTTGGAATGTCGCATATGGATGATTGCATAGCTCGCTACACCAAAACTTGGGAAGGGTTCTTTTTTCAAAAAGGATAGAATGATTTGGATAGGGATTAGATCATTATTATTAACTTTATTTTATTATTATTGTTTAATATTTGTTAGGATATTTTTCTGATTAGTTAAGATATTATTTAGGTAGATATAATTAGGATATTATTAGGATAAAATTAGTTGGATATTTTCTGGATAAGATTTATATCTTTCCTAAAATATCTTAGTTAGTTTTAGATTTTATTTTTGTTCTATATATAGTGGTCGAAAGGCATCAATGAAATTCAGTTTATTCTTTGGTAAAAAAAAAAATTCCTCTTTATTAATTTAGAGAAAACCTTGTGAGTTTTGTGGTTTGTCCGGAAATTCACTTGATTAGCTACATTGTCAATTGCTTCGTTTTGTTGCTAGTTCCACTTTGTGAGTTAAGATCCTTCAAATTCTGTTGTTGGTCTGGGGGTTTGAAGTTATTTTCGTTTGTTTTATTCCCATCCTTTGGGAAATATCTTTAGTTCGTGCTTTATTCGTGGTATTCAAGGGATTTGTGAGCATCTTGCTGATAAATCCACATCATATTTCTTAAAAGATTTTTAGTAAAGTTCGAGGACGAATCTTCTTTTAAGGGGGGTAGAATGTAATCCCCCATGTTTTCAAGCAAATTATTAGATAAAGTATATTATTATCTAATGATTTGTAGGTATTAATTTTAGAAAATAACTATTCATGAATATTTATTGTAATAAATTGTTTTATTATAATATATCATAATTCATCATCATAAAATTACATATCCTATATATTCAATCCCAAATTAAATTGGGAAATATTATTTTGTTGACTTGAAAAGCCCAAAAGATTAACAGAATTATTTAGCCTTTTTTCTATTTTTCAAATCTATCTTTTTAGCCCTTACAATTTCCTAATAAATCTTTCAGCCCATTAAATTATATTAGTAAAAAAACAAAACCCATAATTTTCCCCTACTCCCTTTCAGTCGACATTCTTCAAAAAAAAAAAAAACAATGCCATAATATTTCCACTCTCCTTCACGCCTCTTCTCTCCTCCTTCCTCCTTCCCTCTGACCTTCCACGGACAGCAGCCAACCGGCCAACAACCACCACCACCAGCAGCAACAGCAGCCAGAGGCCGCCCCTTGCTCCTCCCTCTTTTTGCTTTTGCGTTTAATTGTCGTTTGGATAAAAAGCTCTAAAACTCTAATTCCTATAATTTCGATCTATATGATGCTGATGATTTAAACATGTTTTTATTTTGTTTTGCTGCTGTAAATTAATTGTATGTTGACAAAAAAAATCAGGTTTAATTTAATTAAGTTTTATGGATGTTTTACTTGTTTTAACCCTAAATTAGTACTTTAGCAGGTATAGTGATAATTATAAGATGTTGATGATAGATAAATCTTGTATTGCATGCCCAAATTGGAGTTTAATTTTCAGAATTATATTATGAAGGAAATTGTGGGATTCGAATTTTGTAAAACTCAAAATTTTGAACTCGTTTTATTGAAATTCAGTTTGAATTCCATATTTTGTAAAACTTATTAGAATAAAAAAAAATAGTCTTTTCCATGCGGAAATGTTGTTTTAAGCAGGACTCACTACGTAAGCACCACCCTATTTTGGCCAAATTTGGTCTCTAAGGGGTTTGGCCTATTTTTCGTTTTTGAACGAGTTTTTGAATTTTCAATTTATGTTTTGCTTTATTAATATAATATAATGTTTGTTCAATTCATATAGGAACAATTTCATATTGTAGGGACTTTTTAATGAGGTTTTAAGTCAATTTGGATAAAGGAATGAATGATTGAGATTACGCAAATAAAATAATTCTTTCCATTATTACTCAAGTACAAAATATTTTCAAGATTTATATAAATGATGTTAATGTTTTATAAACTTATTTTAAGCACTAAATAAATGTATTGAAGCTTTGGTAGATTAATTAGTGTGTGTGGAGCATGGTTTTAAGGCAAACAATATTTTGTATGTTGAAAAGAAAATTCAGATTTCCGTAAGGAATATATAAAAAATGCTAAGGCGTGCTGGAAGGTTATAAGACATCAAAATTATATGTAAATATTATTAAGACACACAATTATTTCAGAGGTCAATTTTAAGTATTTCTTCTACTTGTAAAATATTTTATAAGGGTCTAGAAGCTGCTTAGATTAAGGATGGTCATTGTACATTCTTTATATTAATTGTATATGGGAGAAGAAATTCCCTTGGAGACTTTGAAAGTTGTGCTGGATACATACACAGGTTATATCATAGGTACGTATAGGTTATAACACCTATGCGTAGTATCATAAGGAAATTTTATTATAGCATGTTCAGTTTTGACAGCTATGCATGATGAATGTTTTCTTTAAGTGATGAGAATACATGAGTAAGTTCAAGCATGTTAAGCAATATTTAATTGAAGTTTAGACGCTTTATCATATATTGCATGATTTATCTATGAATCATGCCTCTAAGCAAGCATTTATATGGTGCCATTGTCGACGGAAGGGTCACATGGTAACCCCTAGGTAAGTGACATGAAATAAGTCATGATCACAAGCAAGAAAGAAGTTATTAGTAGTGAAATTAAAATATGACTTTGATTGATAACCAGCATGTGAAAGAGTTAAAATGAGATTGTATGTGTTGTTGCTTCAATGTATATGATGTTTGACAATACTATTACTTAGCACTTAAAGTGAAAGACTAGTAAAGCATAAAACTGCTACATGGGTACATGTCTGAGAGTATTGACATTAGCAGGGTTGGGGTCTGGTCGGCCATTGACCTTGCTAGGAACCGTGACGTTGGATTACTCTGAGTTCCTCTAGCACATTTTATATTTTGTGTCAGGAGACGCGCCCTTGACACGTCCACCAGAGTGGACACCAAGTAATAACCTGTTCGTGGCTTACTACAAGTAAAAAAAAAAGGAGTAATATATTTGTACAACTGCAAATGTTTATTTACTTGTAATCCTCATATTTCATGTGGTCTAATTTGTTTAGTTCTATAATCTGTTCGTATCTCACTTTGTTATTAGTTTGTATTGGTTTTGTTAGCTTTCCCTGTTGATGACCCATTTCATGGCAACTAATCCAGGTCTAAGGTATAATGATGCATGGTTGAGGGAGTAGCTTGAGTTTTGAGTTGTTCACTACTACAAAAATGGCAAAGCACCAGTTTTAGAAACCGGTCAATTTAATTCACCGTTTATTAAAGAAACCGTTATTTTAGTCCAACCGGTCTTTTAGATACCTTAAGAGAGACTGACATTGATAAACGGTCTCTTATCTAATTTTATTTTTTTTATTTTTTTGTCAAAGACTTGTCCAAGTAGCATATACACGTGTCACGTAGTAATTAGTTGTTGAAGGTTTTTTTATATATTGTTATGTCATGAACAAACCTTACACACGCTACTTCCTTCTCCTCTTTAATTCAAGCAACGTCTCTCTCCTCTTTCTCTTTGATTTCACGCTACAACCTCCTCTCTCTCTTTTCCTCTTTCCCTTTCTTCTTCCTGTCTCTCCTCTCCTTCTGCTTTCTCCTTTCTTCATAAACACAAACCTTCTTTCTCCTTTCTCCATCAACACAAGACGATGCATTAATTTCGTTTCGTTCTCTAGATCTTTGAATCAAATTAAATGCATCTCGATTTTCGTTCGTTTCTTTGCTTGATTTTTTGTTTCTTTGTCGCTTATTTAACATCCGACATTTGCTCGATATTGAGATAAGGTATATTTTTATTTCTAATGCAACTTTTTATTTGCTTTGTTTCGTTTTTCAGTAAAAAAATTCGATTTCATAGATCTGGGTTTTTTTACTTGCTTTTTTTATTTCGATTTTTTTTGGAGAGATTTGTTTTGGTCTTCAATTCGATTTTTGAATATTTTTCGTTTATTACGAGGATTGTATTTTTCGAAGTTTAAAGTATTTTTTTAATCATAGATTTTATAGATCTGTATTTTTATCATTTTTATTATTTTTTCTATTTTGATTTTCGAATTCTTTGGATCAATTTCTTCTAGTTGTTTTAGGGTTTTTTTCGATTTTTAGATTTTTTTTTTTAGGATTTTTCTTCTTTTTTCTGGGTTTCTAAGTTATTGATAACATCAATTTTTCGTTTAGCGAAAATATGTAAATTGTCGATCTTATTTCGTTAAGGTCCTAGCATTCAAATTTTGTTGTGTTAACTGATTAATTTTGTTATTGAGCAGAAAATGAAGATTTCGATGAGTTCGACTTCAACTTGTAAGTTTTCTTTTCTTTTTTTTCAATTTTTGATGGAATGAATTAAATTGAATTTGAGTTTTTTCTTTATTTTATTATTCAGATTTTTTGTTGTGTACCAAGCGTCTTCTTTCTCTTATTTGATGATTTTTGGGTTCATCTTGTTTTTTTGAGTTTGTGATTTTGATTCTGGGTTATCTTATTATGGTTTTCTATTACTGATTTTTTCGAATTTTTATAAAAAGATTCAAATGCAATGAGTTTTCATGTTCGAATTTTTGGCCGTGTTATTTCTGTTTTTTTCATACTCCTTAGTTGAAATCTATTGAATTTTTTTGGTTGGATTATATGTTTGATTTTAGTTGATTTTTTTTTCACATAACAAATTTATTTATTTGTTTTTACAGGTAAAAACAATAAGGTTGAAATTGACAAAGTTTTATGGGAATTTCGTATTGTTTTTGGATGTACAAATGTATATAATACAAGTATTTTTTAAGTAATTTGTTATAGTGTATTTCAGATATATATATGAACTCCGTAATTTGTATATTGTGTATACTGTATATTTATATTCCTTAAGAATTTTATTATTATTGTTTTTTATATGAAATAATGATATGTTGGCCAGGCTGCATATAGAGGATGTAGTGGGGCCATTTTATTTTTTTTAGAAAAAAAGTATCTTCAAGAGCCGGTTTATTGTGTCTAGAACCGGTCCTCTATAGGTGGGTAAAAAGAGATGGTTTGTGTGTGAAGACGGTCCTTTATTATTCTTAAAGAGATGTTTATAGTTAGCCGGTCTCTTTGATCAACTTTAAGAGACGATAAGAAATAACGGTCTTTAACTAAAGAGCACTCTCACCTGAAGACGTTGTTGTTGCGGTCTCTTTGGACCTTTTTAAACGCGGTCCTCTAGGCTTTTTTGTAGTAACGTGGTTTTGAGCGAATTAGTTTTCGATACTCGTCTGAAATTTTAGTATTTTGAAAGCTTAGAGGTTTTTTTGTTTTGAACTTAAGATTTATTTACTTATTCTGGTTTTAATAAGGTACTTATTCCGTTGATTTTAGGGCCGTATGTGGATCTAAGTTGTAAAGACAGGTTCTGAGTACATTTATTATCACCAGAGGAGGGTGAATTGAGTGTAGAATAAGTGTTGTATATTTTGTTCATTAACTGAGACCGGGTAATGAACTGTCCTATAAGCAGCATGAAAGTAAATGCGAGAATACAACACAATTTAACGAGGGTTTTCAATTTTTAATAAGTCTAGCGTCCTCACTCTCACGGCTTGTTTATTAAATCCGTCAGAAACAACAAATAGAAACTTAATCTGAATATGCCTATGCACAATAGATCCCAACTTCCACTATGAAAGTCAACATCACCAACCATGGTGAATAAACGACTTGGATCTGATAATTCTCAGCATGAATTGAACTCCAATCTACCCCAGAATGAAAACATCTTGTCTCTCTAGTTTAGAAGTAACCTTAATGTTAAATTGAGAGTATTCAAACCTTATGTATTGAGTTGAATGCTAGGTAAACTTAGAGAGAGAGAGACTTTTTGCACTTTATATTTCTCGAAAAAGCCTCGTGCAAAAGTGATTAGGGTTTGTGTGTTTA
>SNQN01002866.1:8510-22669 GCA_008642245.1 Bassia scoparia
CATTTTAATTGCTCGATTTTAATTACAAGTAGTAATAAATTACAAACTTGCATTGCTTTTTATACATTGTTTGTACTTTGAGCATGTTGAAGAAAACTTCATCCAATTGCCGCTTGACTGTTGTTCACATGCTAATCCCAAAAAAAATAGGGCACTTATTATTGTGGTAGAGCCCCAGGGTGAGGCTGCCTATGTATCCCATAAGGAATCAGGCCATCCGTAGTTCTGATGCATGGTGCCATTGTGTTACTGAGACGCGGTGCGCTTGTACGCCTTACACGTAGTACTTCTTGAGTTRGTCTAAGTTGGTGAGRCTGTAGAATTATCACCATTTGTGTCCATTAGTTGAATTGCCCCTTTTGGTAAGATCTTCTTCACAATGTARGGACYTGCCCAATTAGGATAAAACTTGCCTCGAGGATCTAGAACTGTTTTGCAAAGTGCTTTAAGAACCAAATCACCTTCCTTGATGCCTCGTGATTTGACTCGCTGATTGAAGTATCGTTCGACCATCTTCTGGTATTCTTGCACATGATGTAAGGTTGCTAGCCGTTTTTCGTCGAGCAAAGCTAACTCGTCGAATCTCGCCCTTACCCATTCTGCTTCTGGGAGTTTTCTTTCTAGGACGATGCGTAGMGACGTCATCTCTAATTCTACTGGTTGAACAGCTTCGGCACCATAGACTARTGAGAATGGAGTAGCTCCTGTTGAAGTGAGAATAGAGGTCATGTAACCCCATAGAGCGAAGTGTAGCTTTGGCGGCCAATCTTGATAATTCTCCGTCATCTTATGGATAATTTGTTTTGAGATTTTTGTTAGCTGCTTCGACTGCCCCATTGGCTTGTGGCTTGTATGGTAATTACTTGTGGTGCTGAATCTTATATTTGGCAATTAGATCCGYACACTCTGCTTGAAAGTGGGTGACGTTGTCACTAATCATTTCATGAGCGACCCCATAGCGACAAATGATGTTGTTTTTTTTATGAATTTTGCCACGTGCTTAGCCTGGAGCTTAGCATATGACGCTGCTTCGACCCATTTTGTAAAGTAATATATGACCACTAGTATGAATTCATGACCTCCTTGCCCGGGCAGCGTAATCTTCCCTATTATGTCTATCCCCTATGTAGAGAAAGGCCATGGAGAGACAAATGTGGATAGGAGAGACGGAGGAACATGCTGCGCAGTGGAGTCACTAGTGGAAAAAAGGCCAAAGGCTCCAGGCTTTTACCCACTAAAAGCTCCAATTTTTGCAGGCATGTCTGGAGCTTTTAATGAATTAAAAGACCGGGCTTTTAAAAAACTGGAGCTTTTAGTGYGTTAAAAGCTCCAAGCATTTAAAAAACCTGGAGCTTTTAACCCACTTGCATTTTTTATATTTTTTTTCTACATTTACAATTTGCTAGTAGATATACATTGAATACATATAAATCAAATACAACAATTGCCAAAAAGAATAATATATTATATTATTAAGTAAAAAAGATGATAATTACAAAATAAAAGTGAAAAATATCACCATAATATATGTAATTCGTAAGCTACATTCTACTGTAAAAAAAACAATTGAGTAACCACAATGTATAATAGATTAAGGGTGTTGCTAAATGCACATAGTTTTTACAAAATGCAGTGAAAAATAAAACCTAAATTATTGATTAATTTATTACTCGTAGAAAAAAACTTAATGCAGTAGTGCCTCCTAATCTGCCACGCCAAGCCAAACGCATCACACTTGCACTGCTCCACCACCCCTCCACGGTTTCACCGCCCCGCCGTACCCCACCACCGCCTCTACTCCAGTGTGCCACCGCGCATGCCCCACCACCGCCAAGCCAAAAACGAAAACAGACAAACGAAAGTAATTAAAAAAAACGAAATCAGACCATATATGCTTTTATAATCAGATCTACAAAGAGAGGGGAAAAAACGAAAGAAAATAAAAAACAAAAACAAAAACAAAATCAAACAAAAGAAAGCAAATAAAAAAAAAACGAAATCAGACCATATATGCTTTTATAATCAGATCTACAAAGAGAGGGGGAAAAAATAAAGAAAATTAAAAACAAAAGCATAAACGGAATCAGACAAACGAAAGCAAAAAAAAAAATTCCGAAACCAACAACTCTAAAAACCGAAATAAAAAACGATCGAAAACCCTAGATCTATTTAAAAGCAAATAGAAAGTGAAATTTTTTAAAAAAGGTCAAACAGAAAAAGCAATCCAGATCCAGAAAAAATCTAGTAAAAAAAAGTCTCATCTCCTCATTCACGAAATCCGAAAAAAAAAATAACAAAACTCGAAAAAAAGGGAAACGACACTCCAAATCGGATGTGTGCGGGCATGGATCCAGCGAGTTGAGAAGAAGACGACATGGCTGATCGGTGCGTTCACGACGCATTGCTCAGGGCGGCAATGTAATGTGGTCGGGTAGCAATGCAGGAGATAGTTCGAGAGGAGACAAGATTTGGGAGTGAAGGGGGAGATTGAAGACAGAGATTTGAGATGTAAAGGGAAGAGATGAGATAGTAAAGAGTAAAGGGAGAGATGAGAGATGGGGAAATCAATGACTAAGAAAGATGAAGAAGGTGAGGTTTACAGTTGATAGAATAAGAGAGAGGGGGAAGCCCCCCCCACGGTGAGGGGCTATGAGCAAGTGCAGGGTTTTTGTATTGAAATTAGAGTGTTAGGGTACAAGTATGAAGTATAGGTACTTATGTTTCTTGTGCTAAGCCCATAATTTTCTATTAAAAGCTCYAGTTATTGAAAGCCTAAAGCTTTTAACTATTAAAAGCTCCGGTTATTGAAAAGCCTAGAGCTTTTAACTATTAAAAGCTYCAGGCTTTTCATTAATTGGAGCTTTTGTTGTTAAAAGTTCCAGGCTTTTGTTAAAATGCTTTTAGCATTATTTCTACTAATGAGTATTTTAAGAAGGTGTCGCACGTATGAATGTATTGCATGCAATCCCTTTCCATRGTGGTCCAGTAATACCCCAATTTGATGATCTTAGAGGCCAGGAGYCTGCTATTCATGTGGGTGCCATAGATCCCATCATGGACGTGCTCCATGACTGTTTTGCTTACTTGTTGAGTGATGCAAAGTAGGTGGAGACCATTGTAGTGGTGCTTGTAGAATTCTCCGCCTTGAAGTAAGTACTGAGATGCGTGACGCCTCAGAGCTCTTTGTTGCTTTTTTGTTGCACTAGAAGGATATTCGCTAGTTTATAGGTATTCTTTGATGTCTTTGTACCATGGCTCTTCTGGATCGAGGTCGGGCACCTCATTTGTTTCGTCTAAAGTGCAGACGTATGCTGCTTCTTATCTCCGTTCAATGACTAAAGGCATTTAGGTCACTGAACTCGGAATTCGCACCATGGATGCGAGCTTTGTAATCCATCCGCAAACTAATTGTCTTCACGTCGTAGGTAGGTGTATTTGACTTCGTCTACCTGGGATGCAATGTTCTCAAGATAAGACTGATACGGAGCAAGGCTTTCACTTTGTACCCTCCATCGTCCTGAAATCTGGTTTATGATGAGTGAGGTCCCTTAATAAGCCGTAATCTCTTTAACTGTTGAAGTGCAACGTGCAAGCTTGTAGACTACTGATAACTGCATTGTCTCCTGCGGCACATTGTTAGTTGATCGTCGATAGTCGAGGCTTGAGAAACACTCGGTGGTGTGTGCTCCTCTTGGTGGTGAGAATTAGAAGCACGCCAACTCCACAATCCTTTTTATTAGATCACCATTGATGTATAAGACTAGATCTAACTATCATCCTCGGTCATCATAAGATTCCTCCAACCTACGGAAATGTCAAGTAGTCACAGGGAAGGACTGTCGTTTGGAGAGTCCTGCTAAGGAGATTGGCGAAATATTCGCACAGAGACGGAATTCTCACCGTTTCTCGCGTGACTGGTAGGGCACACTTCTGAAGCAGATGTGGGCTGAGGTGAGTATTTAATTTTCGGCAGGGAGTCATACATACTTACGCGGCATTTAACGATCACGCGGATCAGCTATTTGAATGCTATGCATAATCCCCGTTGACAGGCTTGGTCCCATTATGCATGTTAGTAGACAAGACAACAGAGCAATTAACTGGTGGCGGATTAGAGAATTCCCTTTGGAAAAGTATATAGTGTGGTGGCTCGCTCGCGGTGCGTAAACAAGGTAATTCGTCGAAGCCTTCGGGCGATGGCCCACGGAACTAAGGACAAGCACCAATATCTCTAGGTCAGAGTATCGTTCCTGCGTAATGGAAGGAGCTTCTTGCTGGAGGCGTAGTTGCCACTTTCCTTGCTCGTTCGGATTGCTCTGCTGAGCAGAGCTTTTCTCCGGCGACGGTGCTTGCTTGTCATACGATAGAGTCGTAATGGAGTCATAGCCCCCGGATCGACTGTAAAGGAAGGAGTAGAGAGAGGATCAGGACATGATGTATGGATGTAGTGTAGTATTCTTGGATCTCCTGTAGATCTGATAGGCTGTGGTATGTCTCTAATCATAATATCAAGTATCTGTATAGAGAAAGATATAGATTTACTTTCTTCAGTTGAGATCGGCGCTCATTCACTATGTACCAGAAGTGAGGAGCTTAGCGCAATATTTGACCTGTTGATGACGTAAGTGCTCACTTTAAAGCTATTGAGTCAAATGCTCACAGAACCTCTCAGAATTGTGTGTCTCTCTTTGTCTCAATTCTGCAGAGTGTGCTATTATAGAAGAGAGCTTTGCATAGATCCTTTGTGCATGATTCGAAACGAGCAATTCTCGATGCCTGATCTATATACTACACTTGACTTCTGCTTCGGAAAGCCAGATAGATGATCTGAAACCTACAATGCGAAGGTATTGGCTTCAATGTATTTGATAGGCGGACAGTAGAAGCTTTCCTTAAAGATTGGCGAAAGCAGATAGTATTATGACTTGGTGACAGTTGAAGATGCTGTATTTCGTGTATATAGTACGATCGCTCCACTCTGGAGTGTCCACCCTTCAGTACTTATTGTACGCAAGGTTATGTCCTTCACTGGTCTTTGACTTGACGATCATAGCATCGACATAGCCTCGCTAGCTTCTTTGTGTCATTCCATGTCATGAAGGTCGAGAGTGAGACATAGAGGACTCGTTGGAATGACTAGCGGCCATTATACTATTGCTTATGGCAATTAGTATCTCTACTCTGATTTATTGAGAAATTAGTTAAGACGAGGGCAGAGTGAATTAAAGGGAGAGATTATCGTATGATTCGTGTGTTGTTAGTAGAGCACTCCTCATTGCCGTCGGGATAACATTGGAGTGGTGAAGGTTGTCTTTTTCCATCTCTTCTTTTGACTCATTTCGACTTTTGTTATACCACTGCTACCGTATGAATGAGAGCAAGCCATAATCTATTGGTTTTATTCTAACGAGAACTCTATGTGTGGTAGAGGGAAGTCGTCTTTCGAACTTTCTTTTGTTTATGTCACGAAAAATCTACACACATTCGAACTCGTCCATCTTTCTTAGGTACTGGAACCACATTTGCTATCCATTTGAGGGTAATGACCGATTTAATGAGCTACATGTGTTGTTTGATGAAAACCTGGCCGAATGTTTAAGGGCAACATTCCCGGTTTCATAGCGACAGAGCTTTTGTTTGACTGGTTTAGCCCCTCTAATGAGCGAATTCTTTGTTGTGCGATGTCTGGGATCTATCCTTGGCATGTCTTCATAGGACCAAGCAAAAAACATCTCCGGAATTCCTTTAGTGTTGCATACAATTAATCCTTTTGCGGACCTCAGTGTCAGGACCATCTAATATCTTCTCAACCGCATCGTCATCATTGTCTGGAGATGTCTACCTTTTCTCTGTTTGCGTCGATGACGGAAGTTTTTCTTTTCGTGCTCTTCCATTTCCTTTATTAACTCATTTGTTGTTTTGTTTGTTTTCTGAGTTGTGATTGATGCAATCATAAGAAGGAAAAGAGGAGTAAAGCAGGTAAAGGAGCATGTTATTAACTCCGAAGGAGGGTACACAATTAAGTTTTGTCTCGAAGAGACTTGTTTGACAAAGGAAACGGGGATAACTAGGCTCCTTGACAGACTTAGGAAGGACAACCCCTAGGCTAGCTATCCTATGCTTCTACGAGACTAGACTCAAAAACTCAATCATAGTTTCAGAATGCTCGAGCATTGGATCCTTCGCCCATGGTGGACTTGATGACCCTTGCCTCCTAGAGTAGTTAACTTCAATGGTTTTGGCGCAAAACCATGAACCAAGTCCCTTCGACTGGTGTGATGAGACTGGTGGGGTTGAATGCTTCTTTAGTCATATGTTCCCATGAAAACCTCTTGATTAGTTGGAGGGGGTGATTCGTGGCCAAACATGAGTCCCAAATGTTGTGCTTCGAGGCTATCTAGAGCAGATCCTTACTTGAGGGGACAGGATCCCGTCTAAAAGTTGCAGTTGCTGAAAATCTCAAGTCCTGGATAATTATTGCCATTCTCATTCCTTGGGGAAGGTGCTTCCGAGCATTCGTAGTAATGGAAACTCATCCCTTTCTTTGATGAAACATTCTCATTGAGAGTTAATGGATATGGTTGTTTCAATTGGTGGCAATAAACAGCGTGAGGATCCGAAAAGAATCCTTGTCTTCTTCTATCACGGACACCTTTGGCATTGTTGGGTTTAGGGCTTTGATAGGAAAGGGGAGACGGCCATTGACTATCAAGTCTTGGACTGCTTCCCTCAATGTATGACATTCTTCGGTGTCATGGCCATGTCCTCTATAGAATTTCAAAACCTGTCTATGCTCCATTTAGGAGGCCTTTTATCCAAAGGAGGATAAGGAGTAGGGCCTTTTGGCGTACTGAAGCCAATTTCCATGAGGTGCTCAAGGGCTTGAGCATAGGGCATGCCTATCCTAGTGTATTTGCGCTTGTTACAAATCACAGGTGTCTTCACCATAGTTTTTCTTTTAAGAGAATCATCGATCCTCTTCATTGCTTTGTTCATGTGAGAAGTGATGTCCTCCACCATATCAGTTGTTGGCTTTGGTTCAGTGTCATTCTCGCTAACTGATTCTTGCAAATTGTTATCTAAAGAAGTTACTTCTCCCTTGGACAAAACTCGGTCTACATAGTGCTTAAGGATGCCATGGAGCACTTCCTCAAGAATTTCGAGGACTTGGGTGTTGGACTTCTCTAGCTGAGCGACTTGGGAAGCCAATGAGTTGAGTGTCTCATTTAAATCAGCTAAAGTCACGTACATTCGAGTGTCTTCATTATCCATTAGTGCAATGGTGTTGATTGACGAAGTGTTACTTAAGAACTGAGGAAAGAACCCTGTGTCTATGAGCTCAACCGTTGGTGCCTACTCTGTTTGCACATGGACCAAAAGTTAAGTTCCATAACGAAACAACCTGCAATGCAATGCATGTCTTAGGGGTGATCATTCCCTTGCCTGTTGACTGACTCAAAAAATGTAAAAGTGCATGAACGCCTTTTATTTTCATTTTTCACTCTTTTTTTGTCATTATTTTTTTGTTTTTTTATGCTTTTCTCTGTTTTTCGAAAAGGAAAAAAAGTTCAAAGGTCCGACGTCCGTTTACAAATGTATGACTTGACAAAGACGCAATGCCTAATGACTCTAGTTTACAACCACTTCAACATTACGACRCCTAAGGAATGATCAGTTTGCTATGAGGACTGTTACATGACTCAATGACTTGTTGGTTATGAATTCAAAACCTAGGGTCCTTAGTCTAAAATCACGTAGCAMGTTGTCACGCTAGCATGAACCCTATATGCAAAAGAAAAATAAAAGTCCAGCCACCTATAGTCAGTTGCTACGTTATCGAACAGGCCAGTCCGGGTGTCCAAGAGGGTCCCATGACTAGGCTCAAAACGATCCTTAACACATCCAGCCCGCTGTGATGATCAAATAAGGTCTAATTCATTACGGCTTTATAGTGCACGTAGCCACGCATCATGGTGCAGATGCGCATCAAGCTTAAGAGTTTGTTACATAGGTAGTGCACCAGCACCAATCTGAAGCGAGCCCCCCGCCCCCCGGTCTCATCTCATGTGTGGAACACAATTATGTAAGACGTGATACCTAGAAAACGGAAACTCAGTGCCAACGACCTAAGTTCCGTGTAATGCAGGATGCCTAAAACACAATGTCATCTTAAGGACGCTGAAATCGCATAACAATTCGAGTATTGCATGCCCACACATCACTAAAGGTAATAGCTTTAGTGAATTCCTTAGTGAAGGGGTATCACCGGGCCGGACTGGGTCCGGTCCCTTTACTCCGGGGGTACAATTTAAGGATGAMTCGGTTTGTTTGTTAGAATTGAATTCTTGCTTTTGCATATTGTGAGTATGCTTGGAGTTGTGTGTTTATATTCGAAATGAATAGAGGAAGTCACCACTGCACTTCTTTTGGAAAGCTGCGGAACCCGTTTTAAGCCTTACCTATAATTGCATAAAGTAAGGCGAAGGACTCCATGTCTGGTAGTGCACCAAAGGTCTGGATTAGGGGATAAGGGTAATGGCGAAGTAGAGCACAGCACCCCCCCCCCCCCCCTACCCCGCATCTAGCGACCTCTACTCAGTTATTGAGAGTTCATTGTCCAATAGACAACAACAAATAGTTTTCCGTTTTAAACCCTAAGCATGCAAAATTACTAGGCGGGTTGTTTAACAGAATACTATGCACATATTGTCTAGTTTGTTGTTGCATGTGTTGTTAACTTAGTGATTTCATATTTCTGAGCCTAATGCGGTTGTCCCATAGTTAAGTCTTATTGAAGGCATAAAAACACGAAATTATGTAGGTCTTGTTAAGCATAAATATATGTGGTAGATGACAAGCATCGCAACACTCCTACGAGGAATTTAAAAGTTAGCCTTAGGTTGCTTTAATTTGAATTGTCAAATCGTTTGTTATCAGTATTCATGCAAGTTACATAAGAAAGTTTGATTTCTAAACAGCCATGCAAAAGGGTTTAGAATTGAGACGTTGGCCTCAAAACTACCTCAACACGATGTCGATGACCAAGACCGTGCTTCGGACCTTAGGAACCTTGTCGAACCATAGAACTCTTGAAAACCTCTTAGATATATTGCAAAAGCGCCTTTGATAGCTTGTACGAGTAATTGAAAGTTTGACTTAAAGTTGCTTTTAATTAGATTGACGATAATTTTAAACAATTACATGCATAAATGCAGGACTTGTGTGTTTCGAGGTGTAATTTTAAGTTTCATTCATATGAACATGATAGCTTTATTAGGAAATAAGACAAAGGAATGAGTTGAAATCTAAGTGAACTCTCTTCAACCAAAGATGGGAACCATATAATAGGGCTGGAATCTAGGAAGATACTTGTTTTCAATGATTTGTGATAAATGAGCTTGTAACCAAGCCATGAGATAGATTTGGATTGCAGTGAGGTTGCTAACTAGATATGTTGAGAGACATCTGTTATGGGACCTAGAGTAAATTACTCCAATGTCGGATCGTTCATACATTACTATGTTGTAGTCTGTGTAGTTACATGTGTGTTTTGTGTGGTGAACTTACATTATCACAACTAAAAATTAGGTTTTGGCTTTGAAGGAGATGGGATACACATTCCTCAACGTTAGCAAACGTCATTGAAATCCAAAAATAAACTTCAGGAAATATTCATAAAGCAAGTGGTTGAAGAAAGCCTAGGATGCCCTATGCTTTCTCAAATTCAACTTGGGATTCAAGAATATGATGAAGTCACTAGCTACACAAGATGTCTAAATTGAAAACCTCCAAACAGGAAAGCACATGTCTAGACATTGGCCAGTGAGATATTCTAGTTACACGCAGCTTAGACAAGACAAATAGACAATCTCAAGGCAAATCATTGAAAAGCATCCAAATGACAAGCATTTCACACCAAGGTATAGATAAGAAGACATCGTGATATTGTGCGAGTAAACATAATGTTCGACAAAGGCACAAACTTTCTAACGTCGGCTGAAAAGGATAAAGACATAAACAAGCATAAGAATCAACATTAGCAAAAGACATTTGATATACTGATTGTGGTTATACGCGGCGTTAACATCAGCAAGCTTCATGGACGACTACAAGGGATTCAATAGGCAGAGCATTGCACATTGGGGGAAACAATAAGTCATATGCACAAAGATTTTCCCACCATGTATGGTACACGAAGCACATGCAATAAGAAGCGATGTCATATTGTAGACATGTTGTGGTACACAAAGTCATAAAGAAGATCATTGTCATCGTGGTTGGCACAAGTAATAAGCATTAGCATTGCACAACCTTGTGGACACAAGTCAGGGCACGAGCATTTCCACTATTAGTGGACACAAGTCAATGACACAAGCATTGCCACCATTGGTGTACATGAGTTTCCTAAACGAAGGCATGAAAGGACAAACAAAAAAGACATAAACAAAAATTCCCCAATGAACGAGAAAGGGATGAAAGACCGATGTAGGCACAATTAAGACTTCAAGACATAGAATTCAAGATGTAGCATTCAAGACTAAATGGAGATATTCAAGAACGTAGACACAAAAAGACATAGACAAGCTTCCTAGACGATGGCCGAAAGGGATAAAGATAAAGGCATAAGGATAGAAAAGGCAGCAAATATAGACAAAGTTTTATGATACATGGGCAACAGGAAGATGGGACTAGACTAGAGAGAGATGTTCCAGGACAAAGGCATTGGCAGAAGTCATAGAAGCGAAGGCCGGAAATACGAAATATATATTCATATAATCTAAAGTAAAGATCCTTAGACCGAAAGTCGATAAGGATTTTCAAGTCACAAGAAAGCACTAGTATGAAAACAAGCAATTAAAAGCAATAAATACATACATGCAAGCTCAACGAAAGATATGAACAATGACACCCATAAGTGTCGGAAACAACCACTTTTTTTTGCAGGTATCTTGCTGTAAGTAAGGGTCTTTGGTTTTCTATTTATGAGACACTTGGACTTTACAAACTCAGACAAAGTAGGGGCTTCTATAGATAACTATATTTGTCCTAGTTAATGATGGTAGATGATAAGTTAAGAATCCCCTTGCAATACACAAGCTTAAACCAAGGGAGTTTATGTACTGTCATGCCCTAAACAAGGCATGTTTTACAAGGCAACAAGTCCTTTTTCATTYAATAAAAAATATTTTTTAATTTAAAAATAATTATTTCATTAATTTTCTCGAATTTTCTAAGCAATTTCAAGCATTTTTGGAATTTTCAACAATTTTCTTAATATTAAATATTTTTTTAAAATTATCAAACCATTTCAAAAAAATCATGAAATTTTAACAAAATACACTAAAACTTATTTGGTTTTTTCAATGCTTTTTCATAATATTTTACTATGTTGAATTCGGTTTATACAATTTTGAAACAAAAACACAAGKACTAGTAAAAACGTGCAAAACGAGAGGCTTCAAAGTGTTTCGTTCAACAAACCTGAACGGGAACGCTCCCACCTTRTTTTAAARCCAAGTCACATGRACATATGTCAAAATATATAAACATAATCGCAGTTACAATYGAATAAAATCAACGCAATAAAAGAAATAGGCAAAAAAATCAAAACAAAAAGGGAAATTCTATATGGTAGACTCCTGTTTTTCTCTTTTCTATGTGGTAAGCTTTTACAAAAAAAATTATACATGGTASACCTGAACTTTTAATTATTTGATTATGATAGACTTTTTCATTTAAATTACATAAATATCATTAGTTAGGGGATTACTTGTTGTTAGTTTATGTTAACTGATAAGTGCCAAAAATGGTAACATTTTGGCACTTATTTCTTCCTTATTTTAGCCATTATGTGTGTTTTCGATATCATTTCACTAACCTTTTGGTTAGATTTCCACTTTGTTTAGTTTTGCAAAGCTTTATTGGTTTTTGGTGGCTTTCATAGGTTTTTCTTTAGTTTTCTTTTCTTTTCTATCTTCGTACACTCAATTGCAAGCTTTGCGAGTCTTTTAAAAGTTTCCTACATATGCACATGTTAGTTTTAAGCTTTCAAACTTGTTGGTTCGTTTGTGGTTACTTTGGTTGAGCCTTAAGGCACTTGAACATTAGCTCTATCATCTYCTTTGAGTAATATCTTTTTGTATAATTTGAATTTTCAGGYGAGACATTTTGCAATGGGAATTAGACTCCGAGAGCTTTYCAAAACTATATTACAAGCTGCAATCTGATCACCGAGCAGGAAGTAATGGCCGTTCGAAGTTGAGCAGTTCAGCTTGGGTTTGCACGCGCGTCCTCTCTTTGCCCGCGCGTGCATGGCACGCGCCTGCARGACCTCCCTCACTTCCAAAAGGCTTTTACACGTCGCGCCTCCTTGGTTTTRCACGCGCGTCTAAGGTTCACACACACCTCTGCCCGGGCCACCTCCACGCGCCTGCACGGACTATCTTCCATTCCAGAACACTTTTAGGCGCGTACGCACATCCCAGGTTTGCACGCACGCACCCCACCTGCCCGCGCCTGCAGCCTTTCCAGAAGTGTTTTTGGCGCATCCGCGCGCGCCTACGTGGCACCTCCTGGACGTTGACTTTTGACTTGTTGACTTGACTTTGAGGAAGCTTTGAAGCACATGTGTAAATTAGTAATGGCAAACTTGTAATTATATGAGCTTGTATTTTGGGCTTTGTTATTTAAGTTTAGGAGAGAGAAACTAAGTGAGAAGTAAGTAGAAATAGAGATGTATTTTAAAGCAAACAATTTAGAGTCCAAATAATTCTGAGATTTCTAATTTTCAACTTCTTCCTCCTTCCAAACATACATTAAGCGTAGCTTCAAAGTCTTCTAATTTCGCCCTAGATTCTTCATATTCTTACTCAAAATCATGACAATCTTTAAATCTTTTGACCTAAAATTTCAATGCGTAAATCTCCATTTCTTACTTTGATTTCAGTTATATATTGTGTTTTATATTATTAGTTTCATTATTTTATTTCTTTTGCAACCTTTTTGGGTAATTTGTTAATGCTTTTGCTTCTAAGTTCTATTATTTTTACTAGAATGTTACCCCTAGGTTCTTGCAGGTTTTTAATGGTACCGTGCTTTAGTGCCTTTGATTGTAAGTAAGTATGAAATAGATTATCTTTGTTACTCTATTTTCTTGAATACAATTCCTGCTTTATGGTTCTTATTCATGTTCCTTTTTTTTTTCTTGTTATTCAAGTCTAAGCATGTTGTGTGAGTTAGAATCCTCTGCAGTAAGCTTATAGGAGAGCTAGAAGCCCTTCTATAATCATTTCAATGCCCAAGATGATTTTGAATTTTCTCTCCAATCACCATATTTGCTGAATTGTGATTTCTCAAACCTTATTGCTCTTGGGATTTCGCACACCCATTGTTTTTGGGTGAGAGGTGCTGATTCAACCCCTTGCAAGGGATTGTGAGATTGACTGGGCATTGGTTTGATTCTTGATTGTTAATTCTAATAAAGCGACTTGAGGGGACTTGTATTTAGACTTGGATTGAGGGTTATGACGTTGGGAAATAATACTAATAAAATTTCCAAAACATCTTGCATCACCTTTTTTGATAGAGTAGAACACCACTTTGACTTGGCATTTATCCTTCAACTATAGAAGGTGACACTGAGTTCTCCTAGGTGTTTAGAGTATTTGTTTTCCCAAAGTATTTCAAGTGTTTGCATTAGCTAGTCTTACTCCAAATTCCCCGTTTTTCAAAGTATGTATTACTTGCCAATAGATCATAGTTAACGATTCGGATTTAGACAACTTAATTACATATGATGTACTATTTCATACAATTACTAAAAGTTCTTACAAAGAGTAAATTGCTATAGAATAGGTAAGCCGTAGCATTTTCCTGAAGAAACGTTCTAATGTAAGTAGAACAAGTCGACTTAATCATGGGTACCATCTTGAGTTGTTGCTTTCCCAAATGTGGCAGCTTAATGCCTTCAACTCCATAAGTCTATATGTCCAGCCATACTCCTGAGAATGGATCGATTATAATCTGCTTTCCCAGGTACTATACTGAAGCCTTCCTGCATATATTGTATAGCTAGCTTTTATGGACTACGCTGAACGGTATTCCTGAGAACAAGTCACCAACTGGCAAGTGGTCTTGCCTGACCTTTTCTATTGTAATAA
>SNQN01002866.1:36399-67904 GCA_008642245.1 Bassia scoparia
TGTCGTGGAAGCCTTTAGGATATTTTTTGTCATTTATTTGATAGTAGTTTTTTCAAAACGAGTACTCCGTAATAGAATTCTCAAAGTAAGTTAAATGGAAMATCTTATCATATATGGAGTATTTCACATGCTACCTCAAACATTTTGAAAAACCATTGATATGTATTTGAGATATTACGTCATACCTCATGGTATATATGTATAGGGCTGATTATCACTGAGACCGAATCTCCTCAGGCTCGGCTCGACTCGGCTCATTAAGAAATTCTAGAGGCTCAGCTCGACGAGCCTGTAGAGTTTGGGCTCGGTTAGAGTTTGTTATGTTAAGTTATTGTAAGGTTCAAGCTCGGCTCGAAAGCTCRATTCGCTCGAAATTCGGCTAGTTGGTTTAGGCTCAAGTTCGGTTTGTTACAGATTTACAAATATAAAGATAAACTTAATGAAGGTTCATCGTCAGAAGTTGCGCATAACCTTGCCTTGTCGACCATCGGTCGAAAGCCTCTCTCCCTCCCTCCCTCATCGAGCAGCAATGTAGCACCTCTCCATCGCCTCCCTAGTAAAATTGCAAATATGATTCACAGGCTCACAGCAGCAACAAGACTCTCTTTTATGTAGTTTTAGGGTTTGTGTTAGAAATGAGTACCATGGTCCAACATGTAATGGGCCTAAAGCCAATAGAAAATAGCTTGTAATGTTTTACTTTTTAAGTACTTCGTATACTTGGTACATTTTTGTTTGATAGAAGTCTTATTTAGATGTTAGCATGTTACTATGTTGGACTAGTATTTGACATTGTTTATGATTCATGTGAGACTAAACAAACATGTTTCTCTCTCTAGTTTTTTCTCTCTTCCCCTCTGAAGTCCTTAAGGTCTTTTGGTTGTTTGAGTGTCTAGGTGGCTAACTTGTTGTTTAGGGTACGGTTCGAAGGTCTTTCACAGTTTGTTTGCACAGCTAGCTGTGTCTTGCCTGTTTACTTGTGTTGGTTCGTTCAAATGGACGTCATATGCAAAGGGATGTCGGGGAAGTTCGCCCATGCAAACTTTTGAAGTACGGCTGTAACTCGATGGAAGACGCATTTTGGTATTGAAACAAGTTCCGGGCTAATCCTCCATGCAGTTGAGCTACTTCACTAAATAAAGCTGGAAGCTTAGGCGACTGTGGCTTACTTCTAGTCAGTGGTCCTAGGAAGCTAAGAAAAATCATGGTTAGCTCAACGAATGAAATACGAGTATTCTCCACCGGATTCACTTCGGTTGTCACACTTCTCGAAAAGAAACACTTTCAGAAGCTGATGGCAGCCATGAGCAACTCACCCTTGATGAATAAGTGCTTGGGTATAAGTTATCAAAGATGGAATTGTTACCTAATAGGGTTCGGATCCGGATGTGAACCCGAAAGTGGCCTCGAAGTTATTGAAATTGAGTGTCTGTTTTCTTTCTCCGATTCACCACCAAGGAGGATTAGAGAAAGCTCTCTTGGCCATTTAATTCTCATAATCTAAGTTGCTAAATGGAAACAAACTTCCCGCCCCCTTTCAAACGGATTCCTTTGAATCCTGTTTCGTTTGGATTCGTTTCCCACCTACCTGTCGAGTATTTTGATAGGGTTCCCTACTCCCTCTATGAAATTGCAAGGAAGGTTGGTCTCCAGTTCGCATGTAGGCAACAGGACAAATATTACTAAAGTCGTTATGCTCGAATTGTTTGGAAATTCTCCATGGCTTAAAACCACTCGTTAAACGAGTTTGAGTGGAATGCTTGGGCAACAAGTGAGTACAAAAATCCATACTCTGTGTTTTAAGTGTGATTATTGGCAAATTAGCAGGAATTGTAAAAAACAAATGATTTCCCCATTATGGGAGGGGGTTTCCAAATTTGGAGGTGCCCTACTTTCAAGTAAGGATCCCCAATCGAGTAGCCAGGACAACACTGTGTACGACCAAAAAAAGGGTATCATCTCTCAAGTCCCTCCAAACAATTAATAAAAAACAAAGGTAATGGTCAGTTGTTTGCCTGAGGAGATATTGTTGGGAATGGAAAAACATTAGTGTGAGAAGAAAAGGCATGCAACCATTCAATAAGCGAGAAAAAAAAAAGATACAAATATTGGATTCTGAAAATCTTTTATTAAAAAGGATATGGGCCAGCAGCCCAAATAAACCAATGGAGGTATAACCTACAAGAAAGAGAAGCTTGCGAGGGCAAAAAATAAAAAGGAAGCAAAGATCATTCTCCTTCTTATAAACATAAGCCATCGGGAACATTATACGAGGACAAATCCTCCCTTGCGGAGCCCACCCTCTCTGATCACTGTTCCGGCAAAAATAACACTTATGTCACTACAAGAAAATCCCATCACGGATCTACTGCCTTCAAACCCACCTTCTCTCCCTATTTTAAAGGGATGGCGCAAGGGCAAAAACCGAACTCTGCTCGCCCATCTCTTTCCATTCTTTCTATTACTTATCATTCCGAAATTCAGACTATCATAGAAATATCCAGAATCTTATTGTTTTACATATTCCTTGCCATGTGTAAAATATTCCATTTTAATAAGATCTATATCGTGACTGTCTTCATTCCCACTAAGTCTACATAAATTGCCTCCTCCTGCCAACCGTATATTGGAGTTTTGTTGACATGCATAATTAGGATGCGCTAGAGTGCAATTTCCAACTCGCTCGGTCATAAACGCACTATTTCAACTTCTCATTTCTCTATTTTTTCTTCATCATCTTACTTATTTCAGCCAATCTATGTTAAAGGCTAAAAAAAGGTAAAGAAACTTCCTTCCTGTGCTTGATTGCGTTCTCACTCTCTAAATTAATTTGCTCTTCTGCACTCGTCAAAGGAAAGAATACATATCAATTCAGCCACTTAAAGATTCTCTCTGAGGTCAGGGCACCTCGATAAAGATGCTCTTCGGAGTTAAACTGCCGTTTCGTCCATATCGAGACCCAACCAAAAAGCCTCTCTGTTTTCATCTTGTCCTAATTGTTTCGGTTAAGTCATGACTCGGAGATTCCCACTACCTCTCAATCACCGGTTAATATCTATAGTATCTCACGTTATCGACAGCATGAATAGAGATCTATCGGATAACTTCCCCGAATTGAGGCCGCTCGCATTCTGTCGCGCTTCTCTAATATTGATATCAGCGCTTCATTTCTTTCAGGAGAGGTTCGGTCACGAACTTACACAAATCTAATCCCGATTCCCGTCAAAGCAATTATTCTATATGATTGCGCGCCCTTTTTGCTGAAATTGTTACGAACGCATTCCTCTAGCATAAGTTGGCGCAACACGCAGTGATATACCGCGTGTGAGCAGTTACGCGTTTGGGCCCTATGATCGACGTTTTCTCCTCTGTAACACACAAATGGACGCCTCACAAATCCGTCCACCCAAACTGAAGATACTTCTCAAGGCCGTGATTTCTTCGAGGTTCCAGTAAAATTTCGCCTAGAAAGAAACCTGTACTGATTCTTGATCCGCTAACCTCTACTCTATGCTGAGTTTCATGTGTATTTTTCAGATTCCACGACTGAAATACTGTCCCATCTCTCTATTTCTCCACACATAACGACTTACTTCGACATTAGCCAATGCCTATTGTGATTCCGACTCCTGAAGACCTTTCATAAGGATGGCACGAATAGACATTCACAGCGCCCTCCATCAATAAAGACCTTACTTTATCCCGTCCTTCTTGATTCAACACACTTCCACTGTTGTGTCCGAGTAGATATTAACCTCTTTCTTCTCAGCCATAGAGTATCATTGCAGAATTATATGAACCTACTTAGATGAATACACTATTTACATTATCAATGGATCTACGGTTGAATTACTTGAGTATGTTAACACAGCGTTCCTTTTTGTATGAGGATCGGCATGACGAGCCGATATAAGTGTGGCATAGGGTTTACGTCCGTACGAAACTTAATAGTATACCGCTTCTCGATAGCTCGTAATGCTGCATCGTACTCCCAACAATTGTACATCTGACTCCTTTATCCTTCGAATAGCTTCGCACCGCCTCCCCATACTCCCCGTTATCTCAACCTCACATAGTATGATGAAATAGCAACATTTCCTCCACGGCGTAGTTATGTAATAGCCCGTCAAGAAGTGTGCCCCCCTTCTCTTTTTGCAGCATGATATTCCGCTACACCATACACGCCGGAATGCATAAAAACGTGTCCATGAGAATCATCTCGACCTCGTACACTTAACAGGTCCTACCAACACGATATTATCTAGAATAGCGTGTGCTGATTTACTTTCCTTAAATAGGAATAAAATCGCCACTGTTGGGTTATTTCCAGGCGTCTGCACTTTACTGCAACTAATAGGCGAGAGGTAGGCACATGTAACGTGAACCGTATATTGTTTACAATTGTTGCACAATATTTTTTTCAGGTGCTCTCCCACGGTCATATGAGTCAAGAGATATATGGATATATCCTTTCATGTCAAATTAACGAGAGTCTCCTGTTTTTTACCTCAATCAGGAATACTTTTAGAGCATTCTTTCTTTAAGAAAAATTCATTTCGTTTGCTAGTTTTGAGTCATCTAGTTGTAAATAGCTTTAATGAGAATTGATGGTATCTGCTCTTCGCCTTTTCAGTCGCTTCTGGATTGAATCAAAATTTACTTCATATTACGTCCCCGCTCTGCGGATCCTAGTCGACAGTTTTCAAGCAGCTCCAATTGCTTATCGACGAACACGCACGTCCATCTTATATTTTGCATATTTTTTATTCCTTAGTTTTACATTTTATTGTGCATACCTCTCAGTTATCATGTAAGAGAATCATAGTACTTATATGAAAAGTACACCTTAGTATCCTCATTATGTTGAACTTGCTTCGAAATCCTTCCTGCCCATCTTTTTGTAGGAAGGAGTTTCGAAATTGAAAATGTAACTCATCACTTTTAAGTTCGTATTGAATGAATGCTTGTTCCGGGTCGCATAGAAAATTAAATATCGATACCTTCATGGGGTTGAGATGAGAAGCAATGAACTGCTTATTTCAGAGTCTTTAGAGGTGACATAACTCTCATATCTCCTCGGAAGGCGCTAGGTTCGTATAGAACTACGTCGTCTCCTCAGAATAGCCTGGACTGAGACATCAATTATTCGTAGAATCTAGTGGAATTTGTAGTCTACGGTGTTCTCTTATATCTAACAACCTCCATAGAGCAGTAACTCAGTATATGGGAGCCATGAATTCGATATGCAAACATTGGTAATCAACGTAACTCACATGAATCTCAACTCTTTTCTTCTTTGCATTTCTCACAGTGTTAGACATAGACCCTCCTTAATAAATAATCAACGAATCACACCTACGATACAGTGAATATTAAGTTCATCCCTATTTCTTCTCTTTTTCGTGATTCACCAATAGCATATTTTGATTCAATCTCGGAACCAATTCTCTACCGGATTTTACTGTCAAAGTTATATTTTGATAAGCATCCCCATTATTATATCAATTTAAGCCAATCTCCTCGTTTCCAAGTATTCGTTTTCTCAAGATCTGAGTCTCCGGCTTGAGTAATTTTTTTTGCTAATTCGCTTGCGCCAGGATTCTTTCATATATACCTTCGAGTAGAAAGATGCAATTCCGTCGTTACGACCTAAAAATTCGAGTAGGATATTCTTTATCAGTGATAGTGGTCGAAAATAGTTATTCGTTTTGTTGAATTATATTAGACCAGGGTCGAGACTGAACGTCTTTTTACAGTAAGATAATGTATTTACATAGAAGATCTCCTTTTCTTATAATTATTCGTTTCTATTGGTACGTTAAGTATATCAATAACCAAATAGGGGCAATATCATATATTCGTTCCTCCTTGATGTTTATTCTCTGTCTTTCAATAAGCCTTATACTCCGCTAATTCTCCTATATAGTGTTAAATCCAACTTAGAGAACGTTTATCAGATGATGATTAACATTTAGTCAGATTTAATCATATTGCGCTATCTGGATCCCTTTCTGATCATTCTCAAAGACATATTTCAGGATAGAGTAACGTTTTGGCATCATATAATATCAGCGAAGCTCGGATAGATCCACTAACTCTATGATAGATTTAGTAAAATCACTGGAATACAGATAGCTACCCACTATTCTTCATATAACTCAAACTATGTGTCTATATAATCATAGTCCAATATCTAAGGTAAAATTTCTCTTATTACAACTAAAAAAAATCAATTTCAATCTCATAGAGTATGGTGGGTCTGTAGTAAGCTTGCCTCAACAGTCTACCCCATATTTCTGCATATTTCAGAGGCTCATTACTTTATTTCTCTCATTCTTTATTGGAGATAATATTTGCTACTACTCATATGTTATCTTTGATTTTTTGTGTTCAAAGTTGGTCCAATTCGTATCAGAGACAGCTGAGTTGTGACTATGACGATTTTACAGTGACAATGTTCATCATGTAGCTATAGTTCGACGAGCTCATATGCGCTACCCAATACCGAGTTCCTTTGGCAATGTTCCCTCTCCAATAGTTCCAAGTCAATCGTAAGAGCATACAGATGTCTCAAGTCTCCTGTTGTATATCACTCACTCTAACTCGTACGAGACGTGATTGTGATTCTGTTTCATCACGTACTACACTAATATACAGCTCTGTAACTCCCACTCTGATCTTGCTCTATGAGAAGTGCGGTGTTTCTTGTGGATTATTTAATGATCTTATTTATGATTCCAAAGTCCTTTGCCTAACCTGCGCTTCTGTTTCACAATGCCTATATACAGAATTATTATCCACATGACTCGTCACTCAATACTGCACGCTATGATCTGACACGAATTTTGCTAGCTCTTACTATAGAGATTTCATAACTTGACCACATCACCAGTCTCATCTTGCCCGCTGTTGTCTGCGTTACACATTCGATAATGGGTTTGAAGGTTTGAAACACTTGCATATTTCAATTTTTTATCTTATCTTCGAGTATACATAATATCATAAAATGCAGAATGTGGGTTGTAAAATAGTAAAGAAGATAATGTTTGTCGAAAATAATATTTAATGCAAATCTCTATATATCAGACTCTAAATCAGATATCACAACAATTACACTTTGGTCTACATGTTTCGTTCTACATTTGTTCCTCTAATCAACATGAAAATAATGAACTATGAGGTTTGTGCTGATAGGCTATAATAGATGACTTACTCATATATGCGATACTAGTCTCATTATCGGTTCTGTGATGCATTTTCAGTTCTACTTCATTCCTGATTTCAATTAACTGTATCTTATACAGAGGCCTGTTTAACTTTTTCACAACCGTTCTTAAAGAGTTTGTCCCAATACTTTCGGAGTATAGATTCTTATTTCTCTCTGCCCACCCTCCCATATATCGCTCCTTTCGGCATATGCGTGTACATGTAATAATAAGTAATTTGTCGAGAAATTTATTTTCGATAGCCTCACCCATATTAGTTGCGCGACACTACACCTGACATTGTGGTCATTGTCGCCCGATCCTTCTCTTACAATATATTTTGCGTTTGAGCGGTTAACCCTAGCAGGTTCCACAGGCCTGACACAGCATACCTTGCCGAACACAAATACGCTATTATTCTGCGCAGCGATTAGATGTAATATAGTCCATATACACACTTTCTTCCTCTGTGTGTACACCCGAGTTTACTACTTGTTTCTATTTTTTAGCATTTCGTTTATATTATCGCAATTGTGTTTTTTTTTTGATGACACTCCATCTCTACTAGCAAGTCATCACGGACAGTCGTAAAGATTTCTTTCTGCTGGAACTGCCTATACCACGATATGAGAAACAATAATTCATCTCAGTGGATCATATAGCTTCACTAGATATTTTAATTTTTATTTGAGTAGTATAACTCAATTTTCATAAAGTAGTTCATAGTTTATCCATATATGAGTTTGTAGTTACTATTATATGATGTTTATTGTGTCCTCTTTTTTTTCGAAATTTTTTTCTCTTTTCTGGATTCAATAGTAATTAAAGAGATTAATGTTTCTCCCGGTCGAAGTCTGACGATATATTTTTCCCCCTAAATATCGTACTACTCTCATAGCAGTTTAGTTTTTCATTCCTAGATGTTCTATTCGAAGATATGAACTTGGTTTCCTTGGCTGCGTTCCGCCATGCTCTTCCCGATGCATCGGTCAGATCTCCTATTCCACACTTTGGAATCACTGTATATATTTGTATGGTATCTCATCGAAAGTGTTTCCCCTGTTCCCATCGAATAACTTCTTAGATATAATTCGAATTAATGGTTAGGTCGATACTATATCTAGCGGTAGTTCTGCGTATTAATACAAAACTAGATTTTCTTATTTGATCCAGAGTCCATTTGCCTTCTATTTCGCAGTGCTATATACGGTCTGAAGCTCTTTGTCTTACATGACAAGCTGGCTATCGAGTGATATATGACAACCGTGATAGTGAAATCCATATGAAATTGCTTTCTGCCCCAAATATTATCTGATATAAGTTAGTCATTTACGAATATGCACAACGTTACATTATTCGATGATTCGCATTAATCTCTACTAATCTCTCGCTTATATTTCATTATACATCCTCCACTTTCCATTGGATATCTCGCTATATCTGTTATCTCTGCGCCTTGTAAATTTATTGATTTGTATATGATTCATGTATGTGACACTACACATTCTAATGAATTCTTCGATATAATTTTGATCTCATTTAGTCATGATATTACAGCTGCACCAAAACTAATTCTAGTTTGTCTCTTTACATATTAGGACAAATAGTTCTCTATATTCAATGCGTCTACAGTCTTTTGATCCAAAACGAAGTAAACTGTGATGCGATGGCGTTGGTTATTAGTTCTGACGGAGATGGTAGTTCATACTTTTCCGGACATGCTTATTACGGTTTCTTTCTTCTATTGTTTTCGTCGATTACTCTTTTTAATCCTGAAACCAACGATCGTTCGACACCACAAGAGCGATAGCATTATTATAACATTAATCTATAATTGGTCCAATCGGATTTTGTTATTCAACTATGATTGATTTGCATAATTGAGTATTTTGATTTCAGGGAAAATGACCAATGATTGTCTATTATAATATGTTCGCAGTTATAATCGCCATATGAAAATCGAAACCAGAAGAAAAGTGACAAGTCAAGTAAACACTTTTTATTACCGTCTATTAGAAATATTCCATAATTTATTTAGGAATAACTCACATACCCCGAATAAATTAGTATCGAACTTTCTAGAATTCTAGCGTCTACAAAGAACAACTTTCTCAGACGAATATATCGCCGAGATGGCGTTCTTGTAAGGGAATCGCAATTCTAAACTCCTCCTCTAATTTCTTTATTCCTTGACCATAGCGATGCAATTTCTTTCGTCCTCAATAACGGCCTTGCTCAATCATTGGTAATTATGAATATTACTCTTCCGTTATATTAGATAAATTATCTGTCAGATTGTTCGTGTTTGTCGAAATATGAGTATATCGTTCAAGTTGCATATAAATGCCGATAATTAGTACATGCCCTCCCTATAGCATCTTTACGTTCTCGCATATATTCAAGTCTCGCGTTGCTATTATATAATGTAGTTGCGCCCATATAAGAGATTCGTTCTGCAAAGCTTAGTGCAGAATGCAACTGTGGATTTTTATTTCTACGCTTGCACATTCCATACAATCCAATTCTTTTTGTACATTTATTTTTAGTTCTTCGATCCCTTGTGGTTTTAGATTCGTTATCTACGCTGATAATTAACTTTTGCGGATCCCATATGTATTATTACTGTATCAAATCAAGCCTGTGTTGAATTTCTATACGTGCAATTCCACCTTTCGACACCCAAGGATGCTTTTGTATTTTGTACATTTTTTGATACAATCTCGTATTTTGTTGATCTTTTTAAACAGCCTTCATGTTATACGTGTGTTTCTGTGTTCGCTCAAACATCCCAGAACCTATAAGGTGACACCTAATTGACCTTGACGTCCACTTTGCTCCAAGTCCATGTGTGCAAATACCACATTTGCAACTTTATCTCTTTAATTGTACCTCGACTATTCCTAATACCTCTCATATATTTATCTATCATAGATCACTAGAGACGGTTTAAGCGACATACATCAATATGTTCACCTAATAAATACCCTCTTTATCACACATTTTGCAAGATAACCAGCTCCATAAAAAAAAGCTCTACAGTATGTCGCCTCCTTATCCTTGTAGCGGTTCTTTCGTATTCGTTTTGACAAACTGAAAACAAGGTAATACTGGTAATTCGACGCAAATTACTAGGTCTCAACGCTCCAAGTAAGTGACTGATTCTTCTTATACAATTCCTTCTTTATTATCCTCTGAATAATAAGCCTATATATTCTATTCGATGTATATAAATTACTAAATATTTTTATATAACTATAGCGTACGAAGTATGATAACTTCGTACTCAGTATTACGGTGAAACGTTCTCCTGCAGTCTCGTGATTATTATTTTTTCTATATAGAATGGAGTTGCCTTTTTATTACTTGCGTTGACATTCTGTTACTCAGTGTCAACTCTATATTTTTTTGATCTTGAAGTTCTATCTGTACTAGCGATTCTAGCATTTGATTGCTAACCGATTGTTCTACGTAATAATATTATTTATCAGAGAGATAGGATTATATACGATCGTCAATAAGGCAATGAGTTCTTTCAAGGCGAAATAAAGTCATCAAGTGCGTTTTCTTCTGTATGCATCCGTATGAGCGAGTAAATTGATATGCATAATTTACTCTTTTATCGTGCTTTCTGTTCATATACAGACAACGAGATCTAAAGTAGCGTGAGGTATATGTCTCCTGTTTCTCGTAACTTTGAGTATCTAATACTTCCCATTCACAATCTGACATACCGTTCTTCTCTTTAGTCACGTGTCGAGACTTTCGTTACAAGAGATGACCGATCAAATCTTTGCTTCTGTCTATTTTTACTTATACTTTTTTTATAGTTAAAATTAGTCTATTAAATAAAATATCCATATCATAAATTATACTCCTACCTTAGTGTATATTTAATATTATAATAAGTCTGTTCACATTATTATCACTATATATTATACAATAAAGTATACACTAAACGTAAATAATTACGTTGATATCATCATTTATTTTAAAATCTTCAAGCGACGAGACTTTATTATCGATTTTTTACTGATGCGGATGATCACAACCGGACCGAGTTTTGTGTGCAGGCACCAGCTCCTAATTTTAACATAATGAAAACAACCAGAGCTCATACGGTCATCAATTTCTACGGTGTTATATGAATAGAATTCGCTGTCGATACATATGAGGTCTGTACACAACTTCCTTATCGATAGTGATAGACTATTGTTAGGCATGACTCATACAATCTCTTGTGGTAAAGGTGAAGTCGTAAATGTGAGTTGTCCTGCACTTTTGCCCAAAGTTTACTATATATTTTCTTCTTTTCCGGCCTGTGCTTAGTTGTGTTATAGCTCTACTTACGAAACTTTGTTGCTTTAAATAAAATTCATTTACCATCTACGGCAAAAGTTATTTCTTAGTTTGGAACGGTTATCGTCACATTGGTATATCTCAAATCCTCCCTATATTTTTATTCTTTTTATTCTTCTTTTACCTGCTACAGACCCGCAACTAACGATTCTTATCTTTCATTTCTCTTGTTTTGCACTATTTACTACCGACTGGGGCCATTGTTTGCCACCAATAATAATAAATTGATCACTCGTAGGCGTCCTAGTTGTATATTCCATTTCCTACTTTCTCTTATCGCAAGTGCAGATAACCCCAAGGGTTGTTGCGGTTTTTTCTACCAATTGGGCCCTCCCTTCACACCCCTATGGGGATGTCTACAGGTCAGTAATACCCCTTACACGGGACGCTTACCTAGCCACGCTTAGATCCGCTCTCCCAACCTTTTCTGGTTTACTCCAACATTCCCCACTTTGTCCGACTGTGGCTGAGCGTTTTGGATACAAACGGACCCTCCCAGAAGGTAATTTTAATTGCCGATTTCCCCTCTTTGCCAAATCAGATCCTACGCGCCCGCTGCTCTACTAATGTCCACCCTTTCCAAGTGTTGATTTTCTATATTATGTATGGCGTGACCTAAGGCATATCGTCAAAGGTAGCGCATTTCCATTTTTATAGGAACTTCGCACCAGAAACAATGGTATCTCCAATTATAGCTCCTCTGGATGTAAATATATTCTTTCTCACCATCCCCCATAGTGTATGAACAAATGTATGCATTTCGATTTGGTCATATTCTATGGTTACGATTCTACCATATATGTCTTTTTCATTCCGTCGAAAAATCTATTTTACGGTATAGACGCTTGCATGACCTCCCCCTCTATGCCTTGCGGTAATGTTCCATCTGCATTACGACCTATTACCAACAACGACGCTGTCCATAGAATCAAATTATTTCGTGGATTGATTTCACTTGATTGTCTAACGCTCCACTTCGGTGCTCGAGGTAGAAGTTCTTGTATTAAATGATCGCCATGCTATTAAGTATTTTGATTAAGTTCTTTTTCTTTCTAAGAGGATGGAATAGAAGTTAACTCAGTTGAAGCGTAATGATCATACGTCTTTAAGTGCATTGTTATGTCCCAAACATAATAGGTACCCATTCTTCTACCCTTCCCGGAGTCGCATGACGTATTTAGCTATTTCCCAAGTTCGACCCAATGCTTTATTTCCGTCTAGTTGATCTTGATTCGAATTAAAGTATAGTGATTTTTCCCAATAACCAATACTTTACTGTTGTCTGTAATACGCATATTTGATTCCATCCATAAATCTTTTTCTTCCCACTATGAGTTCCGAAGTTTAATAAGTAATGCAGTTCTTACTCTTCATATGTTATGATATGAATATACCACACCAATTTCTTATGTATGGATGATGAGATGCCGTTGATTACAGAGCCAATTCCAATTAGACTTATTGGAGGGTCCCATTGGCGTGCATCCAGTAGGAATTGAACCTACGAATTCGCCAATTATGAGTGGGCGCTTTAACCATTCAGCCATGGATGCTTAGCGGGATCCTCGTACATGGTGAATAACCAAATTCCAATTGAAATGAAATCTTAGGATAAATCAATGCAATTTAGAGGAATCAATGAAAGGACATCAATTCAAATCCTGGATTTTCGATTGAGAGGATATTGAGAGAGATTAAAATTTCTCGACTATTTCTTAGATTCATGGACCCAATTCAATTCAGCGGGATCTTCATTTCACATTTTTTTCACCAAGAAACGTTTATAAAACTCTTTGACCCCGAATTTGGATTCCTACTTCACGCAATTCACTAGGTTCAACAAGCAATCGATATTTCAACGATCAAGGGTGTATACTCTTGGGTAGTGGTCCTTATTATATCGTATTACCAATCGAAATATGGTCGAAAGAAAAATCTCTAATTTGATAGGGCTTCTTCCTTACCTATGAATTCCATTGACCCAGAAATGATACATTGAGAACAATCTTTTGGTCTCCAATATCAATAGGCTGATTGTTTCGTCCTCTATCTTCCAAAAGGAAAAGATTTCTGAGAGTTCTATTTCTGGATCCGAAAGAGAGTACTTGGTTTCCTCCAATTATTTCAAAAGTGTATCATGCTGTGAATCGAACGGGTTCGCGGTGGTGGAGGAAACTGATCGGAAAAAAGAGGGATTCTAGTTGTAAGATATCTAATGAAAACCGTCGCTTTGCCCCATTGAGATCTCATCAAGAGAAAATATCCAATATCTGGAGTTTCCCTTTGTATATTATATGCGTATCCGTCCTGCAAGACCATGCTTTTGATGGGAATTGTTTGATTTCTTTCTCTTTTTTGAAGCACGTATCGAGAGAGAATTGGATTTGGGCTAGACAATGTGTGGTTGGTAAACAAGGATCGGTTTTTTAGCAAGGTACGAATGTATCGTCAAAAGTAGTCAATATGATTCCACAAGATCTAGTTTTGCAAGAACCGGATTCTTAGCCAATTGAAAGAATCTTCTGATCAACTAGAGATCGTTTGATTCCATTAGTAATGCGCATTCGGCATATCACAATTAATCATAAAGAGAGATTCAACAACTAAAGAAAGATCGATTCTTCGGGATCCTTCCTTTCTTCAAACGGAAGGAACAGGTCGAATCAGACCGCATTCCCGAAATGCCTCTTCGGGATATTCCTCAATGCCTCAGCTTTCACGAACGCTGGAAGCAGATGATTATTCATCTGCTTCGGAAGAAACGAAGAAAACTTCTTGGAGAATCCTACAAGATCTATTCGTTCTTTTTTCTCTGGCAGATAGGTCAGAACTTCATCTGGGTTCAAATCCTACTGAAGGTCCACTAGAGATCAGAAATTGTGGAAGAAAAACAGATGTTTCTTTTGCCCCTCCAGGCGATCGGAAAATAAAAAATATTGTTCGAATCAAGATAATTAGTATTTACAAAATACCGTCTCAATTCATTCCTATTTCATCAATCCGGGATGTGATAGCGTTCCGAAGGAGATCGGATATGGACAGATTCCGATTAAGATTTCATTCTTGAACAAAAATTTCATTTTTTTTACTTTTCATCTATTCCTGACCGAAACAGGGGGGATACATATTCCACCACGATGTTGAATCGAAGAGAAATTTTCAGAAATGGCAGATCTATTCCTCTATCAATTACCAAGCCGGATCTGGTGTATCATAACGGGATTTGCCTTTTCTATTTCTCCTGCGGTTGGATCAAAAAACAATTCTGAATGAGGATTCAACTCCGGGATGAATCGAAAAAAGAATCGTTTATTGTTTCTATCTCCTATTTTTATGAAAGAAATGAATCTTTTTATCGAGTATCCTGAAAAAATGGGTTCGGGTCTCCAGAAATGGATTGAATCGATTCTTTTTAATGAATAGATCCGATCGCAGCTTCGCATTGGAATTCAAAGGGATCAAATAGGAACGATACTTCTGAATCATAGAACTATAAGGAAATATACGACATACCAACATTTAATCAATTTGAAACAACAGTAGAAGAAATGGTTCGATCCTCTTATTTTGATTTCTCGAACCGAGAGATCATGAATCGGGATCCTAATGCATATAGATACAAATGGTTCAATGGTAGCAAGAATTCCTTAGGAACATTTGAACATTTCGTTTCGAGCAGAAGAGCCTTTCAAGTAGTGTTCGATCGAGTTACGTTGATTAATACCATATTCGATGATTGGTTCTGACGGCTTATCGACATAATACGATTCTCATGTTAAGTCACTTCTTTCTTTTTGTCCAAGTTTATTGCTTCTCTTTTTTTTAGTCCAAGTCTGCTTCCACTTTTTTGTTTCTAACCACTTCCTTTTTCTTTGTGGTTTCGGGAATATCCGCCAATTAATGACGTCACGAGATCCGCATTTATAGTTCGAAAGTCCGAGAATCATCAACTCTACAATCCGTTGTTAGACAATAGTCTTGTACAAATTGTTCATTTGAAAAAATGCGGAAGCTTTCTTATTGTTATTGGATGATCATGATACTTTCCAAAAATCGAAATTCTTGATCGAATGGAGAACAATATACCATTTTTTGTCATAGATACCAAAGTGATGATTGACTCAATCCATACTAGAAATATCGCCGGAATCCTTGATAACACGGATTTCCTATTTCTCAACGATATCCCGCGATCAAAACAATTGGCTGCAATCCCGCTAAAAACCACTTCATAGGAAGCTCATTGATATCTTCTTTTTATAAGCAAAATCGACTTCGGATTCTTGAATAATCCACATCCCTTCTGCTTCTCATTGTAACAAAAGATTCCCTTTTTCTATGGAAAAGGCCCGATCAAATAATTACTGATTTTTACGTATTAGACAATTCCTCAATATCTTGTTCATTCACAACAAAATATTTTTCTATTGTCGGGGCTAAAAAAGATGCTTTTTGAGAGAGATGTACATGTTACAATCGAGTCCCAGGTATCTAGCATATTCATACCTAACGATTTTCCAATTCGATTCCAATCTCTTCGTTCGTAGAAACTATTGACTCGATCGCAGACATTGCTGGAACACCCTCTAACCAGCGGTAGGAGAGACAGAGATAGTCCATTTTGAAAGAACTTATGTCAACCTCTTTTCCATATGAATCTATCTGATTCAGAAAGCACAGTTACCTTGAATACAGTATCTCAATTTGCGATTCAACACATGGGCTTTATTTACACTCAGTCTGTCTGCAATATTACGTGATCGGCGAACAGAGAAAAAACACAGAGTCTTTGTCTAAAGAAATGCGTTGAGAAAGGGCAGATGTATTCAACCTGATCAACGAGAGAGTGCTTTTTCAACTCTCTCAAAATGGAATCTAGTTCCAAACTTATATATGCCTATGGTTCCTTACTTCGACAGGGTACAAATATACTAAATAGGTTATCTATTTCAAGATACTTTTTCAGACCATTGCCAGATACTAAGAAGAGCAGTCCAAAATTTTTCTATTCGTCATGGATATTATGCACGGATCAGATATACATGGGGCGAATTCTTCAGAAAAAATTGTATGTCTTACCACAATGGAATCTAGATAAGTGAGATTTCAAGTAGTGTTTTATATATCTTCTTCTGTCCGAAAAATGATTCATCGAATAATGAGTCACCATTGATATGGACACAATCTGGATCGCCAAATGTTCGGCGAGTTCTTCGTATCTCAATCCTTTTTCCTTCTTCTTGTTGCTGGATATTCTCGTTCGTTACCTCTTCTCTTTGTTTTCGAGCCTCTAGTGCAGTTACAGACAGAGTTCGAAAAGGTCAAATCTTGGCATGATTCCATATACCATGATAGTGCGGAAAAACTTCGGATAGGTCATCCTATATCGGATCCGAATTCCTTCTGGTTAAAAAATTTTTTTTGGTTGCTTTGGAAACAATTAAGAAGATTCACTTAGAAGAAAGATGGGTTTCTCTGCTTCTGCGACCCAACATGCTAGTGGTGGTGGTTCCGCTTTATGGGTTCAAATCATACGTTGCTAGAAAAAGATTGCATATCTAATGCCATCGATCTCATAGTATTTCATACCAAACCATAAATCGAATCACTTTTTTACCCGAGAAATACGAGGACATCGGCTAATTCATACAAGTAAAGAATCGTGGAGTTCATGGATAAGAAAAAGAAAAAGGGTGACATGAGGTTGATGAGAAAATGGAGAATTTTTTTTTTTTTTCTGGGTCGCGAGCATGTTCGATTGATATGAAGAAGAGAATTTCTTGGTTCAGTTCTCCCACTTAACTTAACGACAGAAAAAAGATTGATCAAATTCTATTGAGTCTGACTCCATAGTGACCAGGTTTTTCAAAGAATGAACTCTGGTATCAATGATTTGAACAACCGGGCAGCAATTTACTTACGATACTTAGTTGATATTCATAAAAAGTATTAATGAATTATGAGTTTTCAATACATTCCTTGTGACAGAAAGACGAGTATTCCTTGCTCATATCAGACAATCACTTATTCACAAACCTGCGTTGTGGGGCCTAATTAGTTTTCATTTCCCATTTCTCATGGAAAACCCTTTCCTCCGCTAGCCCTTACCCCCCTCTAGAGTATTTTATGATAGTCTATAGGAACTGGACGATCCTTTTGGCGTCAAATACCTAGCGAACAATCCTATGTTCTTTTGATTACGGTATTTCTGAACACGTTTCCTGGGATAACAATACTAAAGGATCTCTTCGTTGGATACTAAGTGACAGATGACGTATTGTTGCTGAGCGCACATACTTTGATCAGCTAATGACGATATTTATGCGCGTTGTGTACGATATCGATTGTGGACCCTTGATACGAGCTGGAGCTAGCTAACTATGATCGATGCGCTAACTATGGATATGATGCCGGAGAAAGAGACCAAATTTTCTTCATCCTTCAATTCGAATTAGCAAAAGCATGTCTCCTTGCATAATATGGATTTCCAACATTCGATGATCTGATGTGAATGAGTCGATTCTTATCCTCTGTCTATTGTGAACTATCTCTCCGATTGTGAAAGAGGTATCTACTAGGAAATATTCTTGTTTGCTTCGACTCATATCCTCAAAAAGTGGATCCCCTCTAATAGCTCCGAATCAATTAAATACATTCATTAAGATACGAGGCTTTCGTATTCCACAACAACGAAAAGCACTTTTTCACTCTGTTCATATACTAGAGGATTTCACTTGGAAAAGAAAAGCGTTCTCATACTAAATGGATCTCGGGCTTCTCATAACCCATTGGGTTTGGGTTCCAAATTGTACGCATTATACATCGTGTAGTCACTTTATCAATTGAGGCCCTATCGATTAGTATTACACAGAACAAATCCATTATAGACACTAATACAATTCGATCGTCTTCATAGACAAAACTGGATTCGAAGCCCAGTAAGGATCCGGTCAGGATCATGGGTATCCTTTTCTAATCAGATAGTTATATGGCTGTTCGCAACAAAGTTGTACTTCTAACTATGCCATATTATAGGATCCTTACTAGCTCTACCTATATCAAGAAGAAATCATGTAACGAAAAGGTATTGTGTATTTGTACAAATGGACTTCGACTTGGAACGAGCATGAGAATAACGATATTTCTTATCTTTTGATTGTGTATTCGGCCGATCGTCGCTCAAGATCTTTGGTTCTCTAGCCCGGACCCTATGAAAAAAATGGGATCATTTATTATGACTCGTTGAGAAGGATTCGTTATCTAGTTCATTAACATATTAACTAGAAGCGCTCTGTCGGATCCTCACGGAAAGAAAAATTATTGCAGTCAAATGATCGCATGACATTGTTTCTTCGTCCTGAACTAAGGAATCCCCTTAGATATGAGCAAAAAGATTTTTGTTCTCTCCGTCGATCAAATGAATTTGGCTCTATAAACACTCACGATTTAATTGAAAGATCCCCAATCCCGACAAGAGAAAGGAGCTTTATCACAACTCCCATAGTTTTGGGCTCCTATAAAATGGAACCCCTGGGCTTCTATTTTGATTTGATCAAAAGGCCTCAGATTTCCCTTATTGGGCGGGCATTTCGGGGCAAGCGGTCATCCTATGGATTAAAGGAATGCGCTTCAATAGAATGATTCGGAGAAGTTCTTGCAGAAGTAAACCATGCACAGACACGAGCATGAGATCTTCAAAAACAGAGCGTGTTTCGAAGAGCCAGATTTGCATTTGGGACCTGCAGATTCCACTGCTTTTTCCTATTCAAGATCAGTCCTTTGTCTTCGTGTGTTTTCCCATCGAAATTCTTTTGCAGATGAAGAGATATCATCTCATATAGGGGCGTTTCCCAAACGAATTTTCCCCTATGTTATATCTATTTCACTGCTGGTTGATCGCAGTAACCTTATACACGAAAAGCACTTGAATTGGTTGATTAATCGCCAGAGATACTTAAAACCAATATTATTATCGGAATAGATCTTTCCGTTCTTTTAATACTCTACGAGATTGATCAGTATAGTTTATATCCAAATCTGGTTCCATCTAACGGAACACCATTGGATCAAAATGTGACAAACGCATTGTTGAGAAAATTTATGGCTTTCGCCGGATTGAAATTGAAATGAAAATTGGATTCATGCAAGGAGAAAGATTCCCATTCCTTAGCCGGAACGATATGTGTGCCATGAAAGGGGGGGATTAAGCGAACAGAATTACTGGGGTGGTGGTCGTGGAAAACACTTTTTTTCCATATTTCGACCTTAGCTCCTAATGGAGCAAATATGTATTGCTGAAACATGGAAGAATTGAAATCTTTAGATCAAAACACTATGTATGTAGGTGGTATGAACTGCCTAAAACAAGAATTCTGAACAGCGAACAACCAGACACTACACCAAAAATTTCCATTAATGAAAGACTGTAAATCATTGGAAAAAATCAAAAATACGCGATCTGAGAAATAGTTGTTGCTATCTGCTCCAATAACGAATCATTGGTTTGACTAATAACTAAATAAAATAGAAAAAAAAAATACCCTAATATACACATTCCAGTGACCGAACCAGAGGTTTCTATTGTATCCAATCTCCCCTGTTCGATTCTGTTGAAGCATATACTCGGGGTGGGTGCAGGCGGGCTCCCCTTCAGAGAAGATCACCCAAGATGTTCGTGATTCGATTCTCCGAGATCTTGGAAATTGCTCATTGAATGAGCATTCCAATATTATGCCTTGAAGAGGACTCGAACCTCCACGCTCGTTAGCACGAGATTTTGAGTCTCGGTGTCTACCATTTCACCACCAAGCATACTTGAAAATGAGTTCGTATTCCTGATCATGTATATATATCGATCTAGTTGGAGTCATGAATTATCTAACAAAGGCTGGAGTGTTGGAATCTTTCTGGACTACTTGATCGTCATATAGGCCCGGACTTCGGACATCCAATTGCTTCGATTTGAATTATCCGGAGGATACCTTGTATACCTTCTGGAGGAAATAGTCGAAGATCTCATTACCTCCCTCGTTATGAAATGGAAGCCAACATTTGTCAGTCGAAATTTGGGCGGTGTATTGAGAAGACTTCAAGATTGGAAATTTACTTATGGCTAAGTGCTTGGAAAGATTTTGATATTGAACCAAACAAACTTTGTGCTGGGAGAATTTATTCAGCTATGGCTAATATATTATCAAAAAGGTATGGACAGAATTCAAACCTATTTTTCGATTCAATGGAAGCCCTTACACAGATGAGAAATAACCGTTCCCAAATAACGAGACGATGTAACAAGCACGCTCCGATTCGATCCTATTTTCTATATCCTAGATGGAATGGAACGTCTCGTCGGGTCCATATGGAAACTAAACATAGTCTGATTTAGGATACGCTCGAATGACCCCTTCTCAGAATGACATGGTATATAACCCTATTTGGTTCCGGTTTTATGGGGGGAAATGAACTTATAATCATGGAATCGAACTCATCATCAGATTCTAGATATAAGTTCTCATAACCCTAGCCCATTCACATTGGGCGGAACAGATCTCTAGTTCTTTGATTCCAGTTAGTAAGGGATCTTGAACTAAGAATAGACTCTAGAAGCTAAAAAAGGGTATCATCTCTGAGCAATTGTAATAATCGGTTCATTGATATTCCTGGTAAGTAGATGCTATACACAATACATTCGATCACCAATTCGGATGGAATTCTTGATCTTAAATGGTGATCTTCTATCCATATCTTCGCACGTGGGGGTTAGTTCGTTTGGTTTCGTCCAATCTTAATAACTTGATTATTTTTAGTAATAGTAATAGGAAAGAACGGCTCGTAAGAGTCCTATTAAACAGAAATATAGGCCTGCTGCCATCCACACAGAATAAATAGAGTTTCCGAAAACCTGCTAAGTGAGGAACCTCCTAGGATAAGAGGATAGGGCTAAAGAGAGAGCCAAAAAAAGGATCTTTCGGTATAATCCTGCATAATCTCGAATTTATCAGTTCCGGTACGTAGACCAAATAACAATGCAAGCAAAAAGTTCCTAGATTCATAGAATATAGAACAGCATATAAGTTATCATGCTTGCATATCCATCATTTGATCTCCCAACAATTATTCCAAAATTACATATCCGATTTGACATGGACGATATGCAACATACGTTTCAGTGCTTGTTTGAGTAATGCAATGAGATTCCCCAATATCATGGTAAGAATAGCTAGGATTTCCAGAAGAAGATGCTTCGTTGTTGATGGAGAAATAAAAAGGAATATCGAAAATTCGAGTGGCTGAAGCTGAAGCACCTTACTTTCGATGTAACAGAAAGAAAAGCACTACGACTGGAGTGGGAAGAGTCAGAGTCGATAAAGAGGATTCCTCACTTTCCTCTCTTCTCGCATTCACAAACCGATGTGAGACTTCATCTCGCCACGGCTCCTAATGTGTATAAAAGACAAGAAGAACTCATCTTCTTTCTTTTTTGATTTACCTTCCTCGCGTATGTATAAGACCGAATCCGATCTCGATTTAGAAAAAGATTACTAATCCTTAACTTTTCGAGGAATCTTCATCAGTAGGTTGCGAATAACTCATTTTATTCAATCTTTTCAATTCTTTTGGATTTCCGTAGGTACGCAAGTCAGAAAGATTGAAAAATAGAACCATCTGATTTGATTCTTCTCAACTAGCCATGAGTATGATCATCTTTTTAGAGGGTTGATCGCTTTTGTCGACGCTGTTCCTATTACACTCGTAAGTCTCTGAAGGACGGAGGAACCCACTATTAGCATCTACGTCGAGAATTCAGTATTACCATCATTAGTCCATCCTTTGTAGAACTAGAACTTACCCTTTAATACGAACTTGCAATAGATATCATAAAGGAAAAGAGATTCGTTGTTCCTGACCCTGCTTCACCTTAATTGTTATTTGAACAATCAAAGTTATGTCTTGCGCCGAGTGGAATAGCATTTCTTCTTCTGCAGGTCCATGGAGTTTTGGAAAAAATCCAAAACATCTCAGAGATAGATAAGAGAGGTAGGAATTCTGAACGAACCGCACTCCTTCGTATACGTTCAGGAGTCCATTGATAGAAGGCGGCGGGGAAAGCTTGACCCAATTCCTACCAGTGATGAATATTAAGCGCAATTGAAATTCCCGGGGAGTTATACATTGTTATTGATAAGACCATTCACTATTTCTTGAAGCGTCGATCTCTCACCTGATGAACCTAAGCCAAGAGAAACCATGAACCATATAGAAGAGCTTGCCCCACCCATGAGTAACATATTTACATAGTAGCCTCATTAACCATAGCATTCTTTCTTGGATTATATCCAGATTTAATAGCTATTAAGCTAAACTGGAACATTCTGGCCTACAAAGATAGTTATTAATCTTAGCACCGCATAAAAACATTCCTCCTAGAGTAGCTGTTTAAACGATAACAGAAACTCTGTTAAGCCATTTTGACATTCAATGTACTCTACGAGATAGAGGAATACATAGAGAAGGGTTTGAACATTTAGTTAAATAAGAAAATTGAAAGATTCGTGAATTGTTCGTTGGAAATTCCCAGAAAAGGCTAACTCTCAATAGTATTTTTCTCTCCATCGGAAAACAAGGCTGTTATGCTTCATTACTAAACTTGTTGAAGAGTGAAATATAACCAAGGTTATATCTTTTGATCAGAGGTTGAACGGCATCATCAGATTAAGAATTATGCCACAAAATAGAATACTATTCTGGATAAAATTCAAAGCTTCATCGAAAAGAAGCCAACACTGAAAGGCTTCATCAAAAAATTCTCGTATGAATCTGAGAATGAAGTTTTCATTCCTGTTACATCCAGATTCTATGTAATTAGTAACTGCTCTCGAATCTCAGAGAAAAAATTCCAATTGTTTTCATTTTTGAAATGGAATATTATAACGGAATCTCCATGAATAGCATGGTGAGTGTTACAATGAGATTTCCTCTTTCTTATTCTTAGCGAGTTCCCGAGAGGGCTTAGGCTTTGATCCAATGATTTTTCTTGTTCATTTGTTCGGAAAGAAAGATAATAGCATTCGAATCCATTTCCGATTCTTCTTTTTCTATTATTCTTTTCCGATCAGATGTAATGGATCTAGGTTGCTCTATAAGATACTTGTTCATGGTGCATTTAACGAAAATGTGCAAAAGCTCTAGTTGCCATACTGCCATCTATGCCTCTTCCTTTTGCGGTATGGCGATCCCGACTCCCATTTGGCAGCATCACTCATATCGGATATCTTAATTTGAAAGCCATATTTCGACCCACGTTTTTCGGGGCTGCCCCTATAACCAGACGAATGAGCAAGTGCTTTTCCTTGTGGTGATCCTTATTTCAATGGGAACAGTTGATGAGTCGATCCGCACGGTACACGTCTTGCTCTTTACTCTATATCGGGGATTACTTCCCACAGTATTGACTTGACGTTAAAAAGATAGGGGATTGTTTCTGTCTTTTGATGAATCTTTTTCACGTGCATCGATAGAGAATTTTGTTATACCAATGATTTTTTTCCGTGTTTCCAGTAATACGGATTAACCAACATTGTTAAAAAACATCATTTACCGATAAATTGGATCGGATTTGTGCAGTTTTATCTTCTACAGTACCTCGACGCTGATCATGCGTGACATTGAGCGTTAAAAGGGGTTCAGAATCAGTTTTTTCTTTTTATATAGTTGCAAAAGATCACTTATTGGCTTTTTACCCCAATTGTAGTGTGGATCTCGAAGATATGAAAATCTCCCTCCAAAACCGTACAATACGACTTTCGTCGAATACGCTTTCCACAGGAATTCGATTGTATCTATGAGATCGAGTATGAATTCTGTTTACTCACTTTAAATGAGTATCCGTTTCCCTCCTTTGCCTGCTAGGATTGAAATCCTGTATTTTCCATATCCATACGATTGACCTTGGGTTTCCGAAATAGTGGTAAAAAGAAGTGCTTCGAATCATTGCTATTTGGACTCAGACTGTCTAAGAAAAGTCGAGTCGAATTGTTGTACACGAACAAAGTCAGGAAAACCTCTGAATTATTTTCAATATTGACCTGGACATATAATAGTCCGAATCGAATTCTCTTTAGAAAGAAGATCTGTTTGTCTCATGGTGCCTGCCCAGTCCCCTTACGAAACTTTCGTTATTGGGTTAAGCCATACACTTTACATTTTCTAGCGATTCACATTGGCCATCATTACAAATGATACAAGTCTATGATAAGAATCTTACATACACTAGACACGCCCTTGTGACGATCCTTTACTCCGACAGCAATCTAGGTCTCTCGAACAATGGTACTATTCTCACACCGGCCGGCTAAATCCTTAACCCTTCCCCCTCTTACTAAGACTACAGATGTTCTTGTAATTATGCAATTGCCAGGCTATATAAGCAGTGATTCAAATCCAGAGGTAATCGTACTCTTGGCAACTTTACGTAAGGCGGAGTTTGGTTTTTCGGGGTGATAGTGAAAAGTTGACAATAAGTTCACCCTTACTGCACCTCTACAGACGTACCATGAGATTTTCACCTCATACAGCTCCTCGTCATTCTTTCGAAGCCATTTGATTGAGATCCTTTCCAGTATTCTTTAAGTCCCTATTAGCGTTGATTCCTTTAGAACTGACCCACTTTCCATTGAGCGTGATTAAGGGTACGAACATAAATCGATTGATTGTGATTTTTTCGCATCAAAAATTACTATTTTAAAACTCGGAGTTTTTTCCTGGCCTTCCTCCTAATCCCTATCCCCACAGGACTTACGCGTATGTGCACTCATATACAAAGAACCTTCTTCTGGCATGACGATATTATTCACATTGCCCAATTCCTTTCCGATACCTCCAAGGAAAATCCCGAAATTGGATCATCCCAAATTGACGGGTTAGTGTGAGCTTATCCATGCGGTTGTGCATTCTCGAATAGGAATCTATTTTCTGAAGATCCTGACTTTCGTGCTTTGTGGTCTCCGAGATCCTTTCGATAACTATGTTTGTGAAGGGATCCATACGATCCGATCGATTGCGGTAAAGCCCGCGTAGCAAGAGAACCCCCAGGGAAGGTATACAGAAAAGGAGTTCTTCTATTATATTGTATTTTCCTATTTGATTTAGTATTAGTTAGTGATCCAGGCTTCAGCGAGCCCTTCTTCGTGGAATGAGAGCTGTTGGCACCAGCCCTTACATTTTGTCTCGTAAGGCCGAGGAGAAGGGGGGCTCGTCGGGAGAGGTTGTACGAGAGAGAAAGCAAGGAGGGTCAACCTCTGTTAAATATACAACACAGATTCTGCAATGCAATGGTAGTTGGACTCTATGTCGATCCGAATGAATGAATCCTTCCTTCAACGGATGTCATCTTTGCCTGCTAGCAAGAGGATCGCAAGTTACAAATTATGATTCTCGTTAGGGACATGTATTTCTATTACTATGCAATTCATAATGAGTGATTTAATGGTGGGACCATTATCCTTTTGGAGTGACGAATGCGGTATGTGTCCTAAGAAAAGGAATTTGTCCATTTTTTTCGGGTCAAGGAGGCGTTGGAAACACATAAAAGGAACTCTTAATGGAAAAGAGATGGAACTGAAGTTCCCCGGAAAGGTTAAGATCTTTGGCGGCAAGAGGAAGGGTTGATCCGTATCATCTTGACGCAGTTGACAATTTGAATCAAAGGTTCGCCACATTATTTTCGAGTATCCTGTATTAGTGCGAAAAGAAGTACCGTCTTCCAAGTTGCTTCAAGACACAGAATGTCGGGTTGAGTTTCGACCCCTTTGCCTTAGATTAGTCAGTATCTATTTCTGCGATGGCAATGGTTAAGGATATTAACTCAGCGGTAGAGTGTCACCTTGACGTGGTGGAAGTCATCAGTTCGAGCCTGATAATCCCTAAACCCAATGTGAGTTTTTCTATTTTGACTTGCTCCCCCGACACGTGATTGAATGAGAATGGATAAGAGGCCTCGTGGGATTGACGTGAGGGGTAGGGATGGCTATATTTCTGAGAGCGAAACTCCAGGCGAATATGAAGCGCATGGATACAAGTTATGCCTTGGAATGAAAGCAATTCCGTATCCCTTTGTCTACAACAAGGAAGCTATACATATGCAACTATATTCTCATGAGAGAGTTCGATCCTGGCTCAGATGAACGCTTGGCGGCATGCTTAACACATGACAAGTCGGACGGAAGTGGTGTTTCCAGTGCGGAACGGTGATTAACGCCGTTAAGACCTGCCTGTGGGAGGGGAACAACAGCTTGGGAACGGCGCTAATACCCCGTAGGCTGAGAAGCCCAAAAGGAGGAATCCGGCCCGAGGAGGGCTTCGCGTCTGATAGCTAGTTGTGAGCAATAGCTTACCAAGCGATGATCAGTAGCTGGTCCGAGAGGATGAGCAGCCACACTGGACTGAGACACGGCCCAGACTCCTACGGGAGGCAGCAGTGGGGAATTTTCCGCAATGGGCGAAAGCCTGACGGAGCGAATGCCGCGTGGATGAGGGAGTGAAGCCCACGGGACTCATGAACTTCTTTTCTCCGGAGAGAAACAATGAGCGGTATCCGGGGAATTAAGCATCGCCTAACTCTGTGCCAGCAGCCGCAGAGTGGTACAACAGAGGTATTGCTAAGAATATCCGGCAATTGATTGGGCGTTTAAATCTCTGTAGTGCTGTTTTAAGTCCGTCGTCCAAATCCCAGGCTCAACCCTGAGAAGAGCTTTGGTGGAAGACTACCAAGCTGGTAGTACGGTTAGGGCAGAGAATTTCCGGTTGGAGCCGGTAGAATATGCGTAGAAGATCGGAAATGAATGCACCAACGCGAAAGCACTCTGCTGGCACGACTAACTGACGCAGTAAACCCTCTGAACGTGAGACCGATTTAAAGGTCTTATAAGATAGGTATTGACCTCGCGAATGGCTCTTTCTTGATGTAACACTCCTAGTGGTGGAGTCGCTAAGCCAGTAAAACTATCAGAAATAACTGGCGGCTGTGTGGTACTCGCATCCCGTATAAGTATGCAGGTTTGTTGTAACAGCTACGCGCTTTATATGATGGGTTATCCCGTATTCTTCCCTGATGCTATCTCCGGTGAGTACGTTCGCGTTGCTGTAATCTTCCCTACAGATGGAAACTCAAAGAATTGACTGGGAGGATTTAGCTTCCGCACCTAAAGCAGTTGCTCCTGCCGAGCAGTTAGTGTGTTTAATTCGATGCAAAGCGAAGAACTGTACCAGGTCTTGACATATGCCGACGAATCCTCTTGAAAGTACAGGGGTTTCTGCCCTTTCGGATACGCCGTAGAGCACATGTGAGGGTGCCATGCTGTCGTCAAGCTGCGTGACTCCGATCTGAAGGTGCTTAGGTTTAAGTCCCGCTTATAGCTTGAAGCGCAACCCTCGATGTTTATTGCCAACGTTGAGTTTCGAACCTGAACAGACTTGCGTCTCAAACACTCAGTATAACCGAAGAGGAAGAAGGTCTTGGAGGATGAACGTCAGACGCTTCCCATCAATTTGCCCCTATCGCTCATCCGAGGGCGACACACGTGTTACAATGGCCGGGAAACAAAGTATTATGTAAGCTGGTCCGAATCCCGCTCCATCAAGAGGTGACTAACCCCAAAACCGTCCCAGTTCGCGATGTGCGGCTGCAACTCGCCTGCATGAAGCCGGATCTTATAATCGCCGGTCAGCCATACGGCGTCCAATTAGCTGATATTTCGTTTTCCCGGTCACTGTAACCACCGCCCGTCACCACTTCATGGGAGTACTGGCCAGTATGCCCGAAATTGTCGTTGAGCCTTAACCGCAAGGAGTGCCGGGGGATGCCGAAGCAGCTAGTGACTGGAGTGAGGTGGCGTACAGGTAGCGTACTGTAGAGGTAGCGGCGGTGATCACCTCCTTTTCAGGTACAACTTGAGAGAGCTAATGCTTTTTATTTTGGTTTGACACTGCTTCACACCCAAAAAGAAGCGAGCGACTTCTGAGTTTTAAACTTTGGGATATGGAAAGTTATCTCTTCGTTTCCAGGTGGTGAAGTGAAGACCAAGCTCATGGGATTGAGTTATTCCAATAAATTGTAGAGTCGAACAGTGAAGGATCCCCTTTTTTGCTTCCGTGTCGCCACACGGGGGGCGAAAAGGAGCGAGGATGGGGTTCCCTCTTTTTGGCTAGTGGGCCTCCACGTGGGGCCGCACGCGGGCATAATTAGCTCCAGTGGGAATAGTTTAGAGCGCGCCCCTTGATGTGATGCGTCGTTGCCTGAGGCCTATGAGACATCCCAACCACTAATGATAGTTCAATGGTGGCCCATCACGCGCCTGACCTTAGAGTACATATGTTGGATCATCTCAAGGGCACATTTGATGGTGCGTACTCACTCCTGTTCGAACCGGTGGGTTTTGACAACCAAACTTTCCTCAGGAGATCGATAGATGGGGCAGATTCAGGTGAATCCATGTAGATCCACTTTCGATTCACTCGTTGGGATCCGGCGTCCGAGATTACGGGGACGCGACTATGGCTCCTCTTCTTTCGAGAATCCATAACATCCTGTATACAGTGTGATGTTGGACCACGTTATCTCTCGAGCGACGAAGGTTTTAGGTCTTATGACGGCCCTCAATGGATATAGGTGCACTTTCCATAACAACGCATCATTCTTGACATGACTCACCCTATAGAACTCACGAGTTCACCCACTTTCATTCACTTTTGCAATCCCCTTTGAGTAAATTGGTGACGGGTTAATAGGGATCGTTACCATTCAGTGAGTCCTTTTGTCATGCTCTTTCCCAAGGGGTCTGCGGAGAAAGCTGCAATCAATAGAATTCCCTAATCCTTCCCTTCCCGAAAGCTTAAGAACGTGAACTTCTTTTTCCTTCCGCCATAACGGGCTGAACCAGGAGATTTGTATCTATGCTGCCAGCGTAGAGAATGCTTGGTATAAATAACTCACTTCTTGGTCTTCGACCCGCCCGTCCACTACGAGCGGCCCCCCAATCAGTGAATGGATGCTGTCGTATTTAGCAAAATCTCTCGACTCGAAATGGAGCGAAGTAGTTGAAAAAGAGATGCTTCTCTTAGCTATGCTGAGAATTCTATTGGGGATTGGGCGCCAGGATGGTTCTGCTAACTGCCTTTGCTTTTTTCTTCCTCATCGGAGTTTTTCACAAAGACTTGACCATCGGTAAGAAGAAGCCAAAGGGCCACAGGGGAACAAGCACACTTGGAGAGCGCAGTACAACGTCGAGAGTTTGTCAGCCTGCGTTTCTGCGGCAAGGCAAGAATAGAATCGGCTCCCGAAAAAGCTACTACTATATGATTCTGTCTCCCAAATTGGGTTGGACCGTAGGGCAGATACTTCACGAGCTGCGAGGTCTCTGGGTTCAAGTCCGAGGTATGGCCCAGCTCGCCTTAGGGAACAAAGAATTGGGAATAAATCGAAACGTTGACTCCATGCATGCTCCGCCTGAGCTTCGGGAGAGAAGACTAATAGCTCAGTTGTGCTGAGGGCCGCTTGCATGGGTCGTTCGATTACGGTTATGTCTATGTCCAGGTAATGATGATCGTGGTACCTGACCGGGCTCACTTTTTCTAAGGAATGGGCAAGAGACGGAAACATGACACAAGACTCTCTGAGACAAAACAAAGATGGGCATGTCAAGACGTTAGAGGAGGGTAGATGGGCAGTTGGTCAGATCTAGTATGGATCGTACATGGACAGTAGTTGGAGTCGGCGGCTCTCCTAGGGTCCTAATTTGGATCCTGGGGAACGAGATCCAAGTTGCCCTTGCGAACGCTTGAGGCACTATTCCCTTCAACCCTTTGACGAAATGCGGGCAAAAGAAGTGAAAATCCGAGGACCGACCCCATCGTCTCCACCCCGTATGAACATACGAATCACCCCAAGAGCCTTCCGGCATCAGGGTCACGCCACCATAGAACCTGTTTCAAGTTCATAAGGTGTGGACGCATTAGCTGTCCGTCCCAGGTTGGGCGAAGGTCGAGAAGGGCATCACTCATTCTTAAACCAGTATTCTTAAACCAAGGATCGGGCGAAAAGGGGGGAAAAGCTCTCTGTTCCTGGTTCTCCTGTAGTGGATCCTCCGGACCACAAAATCCTTAGTTGAATTGGGATTTCCAACTTATCACCTTTTTTGAATTTTGAGAAGAGTTGCTCTTTGGAGAGCACAGCGACTGAAGTGAAGCTGTGTTCGAGTTGTGGAGGTTATTGTTCATCGCTTGGCTCTATGTAGAATCAGTCAGTCCGGGGGCCTGAGAACGTGGTTTACCCTGTGGCGGGATGTCACGGTTCAGTCCGCTTATCTCAACTCGTGTGGAACCTGAGCCATACAAAGTATAGATAGCCACCCAATTTGTTCCATTCGCCGTTCTATCTATGATTTATCATTCTGGACGTTATAAGATCCTTGCATTATATTTAGCAGCACCTTAGGATGCAGTAACCTTAAGTTAAGGGCGAGGTTCTCAAACGAGAAGCTTACCACGGTGGATACCTAGCACCCATAGACGGGAAGGGCGTATTAATCGACGAAATCTTCGGGGAGTGAAAATAAGCAGAGATCCGGAGATCCCCGAATAGGTCAAACCTTTCAAACTCTGCTGATCCATGGCAGGCAAGAAGCAAACTCTGGCGAACTTAAAACATCTTAGTGCCAGAGGAAAAGAAAGCAAAAGCGATTTCCCGTAAGTAGCGGCCGAGCGAAATAGATGCCAGCCTAAACGTGAAAACGGGTTGTGGGAGAGCGAATACAGAGCGTCGTGCTGACATAGGCGAATCTGATAGAGTGACCGTACCCTGATGGTGAAGAGTCAGTAAGCCGAAAGCATCACCTGAGACTTACGCTCTACCGAGTATAGCATGGGAGCCTGTGTAATCCCGTCGTTAAT
>SNQN01002867.1:12086-22134 GCA_008642245.1 Bassia scoparia
CATGACCTTTAGGCTTTGATTAATTGCTACCATTGACTCAAAAAAAAAATGTTAAAGTCTTGGGCACCCTCAATGGAATTGTAACAGAGATGCAAAAAGGTGGTGCTCAAAAAACAAAAACATCATAAAAGGCGGTTCTTTAAAGAATAAAAATAAAAAACTTTTAAGGCGGTTTCCTTAATAAAAAGTGTACTTAAAAGGGGTTAGTTCCTAAAATATAAGCTTTGTAATAAATATCTTATTATTACAACTTATTACGAAGATAACATTTGATTTGTACTATTCACAAATTRGCGAAATTAACTAGGAATTTGCCTTGTATTTATATAGCCATTTTAACAATGAAACARGTACACTTTAAATTTTGCATCTTAAAATCRTGTTTGGCAGTACAGAATTAGAAAGAAAAGAWAGGAATGGGGGAAAAGKAAGGTGAATTAGATAGTTTCTSGTCCTMTAGGAAAATGTATGGTTATGTTCAGTGCTTTGTCTAAGAAGAAAAGTTCATGATATTTCTATAATTAATTACAAAACAGTATTACCACACTACCCCTAGATTGCACGTCAAAAGACATCATTGTACTATAGACAATCTAATAWCATTGCTCCCAACTGATTTTGAAAGATTCACAGCATGATTTAAGTCGGTAACATCAGCCATTAACATCCACTCTTTATCTTCATCCATGTACTTCATCTTAAATTTACCAACATCAAGTTRGAGCCTCTTGRCCACCTCGGCCTCAAGTTGCTCAATGCTGGATGTCAACGAGAAGTTGAACCTCACTGAATCTTTTTTTCYAGTAGCCTTCACATTTCACAACAATAGTCCCAGGATTTCCATCCAGTTGTACAASAGTATTTGACGATGTACCCTCATTTGCAGCATTTGAATGCTCCTCGACTTGTTGGCCATTCACTTGGCATCGAATTTTCAAGGAGGYCTCTTTGACTGTTCTTCTCATTGCATTGGCAGGATCCACCGTACTTGTGTCCTCATYTTGCTTCATTTTTTTCGGTCTAGGCCAGTTTATACCCTTTTCTTTCAAAGAACATACCACTGTAGCTTTTCCAACTGGTTTTGGCATTGTGAAGGTAACGAAATGTAAGGTACARGTTCAAATACAATAAACTAAACCAACATAGGTAAGAAATTGTGAAAAGGTTATCAAGTATTGCAAATTACCTATGACTTACAAATATATTGTACTAGATGCTCAGTTTTTAATGAAATATGCTAAATTAGATCAAAACGAGCATAGCTTTAGAAAAATCCAAATATAGTCGTTACGTTATTTTTTTGATGACCCATGTATTCCCGTGCCTACGTTGCCATTCATCCTAATCTCGCGCGCACTGCCGCCGAACATGTTAAAACACAAGTTGCAAACGAATAATACTATATATATTTGCATATTAACTTAGAAATATTGCAATACTAATATTTTGTTTCACAAAACACACTTTAATTTTAGATAATAAAAAAACATGTCTACAACATATAATAAATAATCTTAAATTTTCATAAATGCAAGATATGATATATTACATATGATGAACTGACCAAAATGGTGCTTATTTTCATGTTAACATCAGTCAAGCTTTAAATCAAAAAAATCCATTAGAGCCATTATTTTGAACTCAAGGTGCTGATGGCCTTCCCTATCAGGACGTCAGGGAACCTGTTCAAAGACCACTTCAATTATTTCTTTCAGTTCCACATGAGTAGGCAGAGCGCGCCCATGATTTATTACAATCTGCTGACTCATGAAATTTAAAGCAGAAGCTTTAGCTTAAGCTTCTGGATTAGCATCTCCATAGGCTCAAACATTACCCCACTTGCTAGCCATATAGAAACTGAAAAAGCAAACACACGAACAGAGAAAGAAATATCTCAAACTAACTCAAATATATGGCTTACAACATTTAACAGCCCAATATCAGAAAAATTCAGCACCTAAAACTCACTATTGTGCATCAATATGATACTCACCGTAACAAGTTGCACATCATAGCACATGATACTCACTGATTGACAACGATTATTTGAATTTGCTACGAGCATAAAAACAATATAATGTGTTCAATATCAAAATACCACCAAAGAAAAATCAACATGAAACAACGAACTGAGAAAGGAAACCAGAACCGAATAAACATTAAAGCTTTAGACAAATGATGCAGATAATCTATGACAACAAACTAAAAACAAAATCGAAATTAGGCAAGCTTTGGCATTATGTAGAGATCAATTGCCACACACATAATGAGTAAACTTTGAAGCAACACACCATGTCAATCTCTCCTGTGATGCATAACTTTTTTAAAAACTTACTAGGTATAAATTCATTTACTCCGTAATTCCAAAACAACTAAGAGATAGCCAAAAGAATCAATAGCCGACGAGAATAAGAGAAAAAAGCAGTTCGTAGTATAGAGTTGGGTGAAGATTAAATGTTCCATTATGCACCTGAGTATCTTGCTTACAACGGGTTACACATTACTAACAAAATCATTCATACCAAGCAGAAGGAAAAAAACAGAAAAAAAAAAAAAAAAAAAAAAAACCCTCCAAGATAAGCAGTCAGTAGCCAAAATTTTTAGTTTTGGGGTAGTCAAGCAAATTAACTATATTCACTTTATTACAATTAAGTGAGAATAAATCCAAGTTTATTAAAACTTTCATACATAAAAAAGGGTCGGAATCCCCAACATCTTCAAACCAAAAAATGTTGTCAAACCCAGCCACTAAAAAAAAAAAGCCATTAAACCAACCATTTTTCTACTGAGTATGATCAGTATACAATCAGTAAACACTCATTGATGCATTTCCAAAACTTAATCCAATAGAGGAAAACAGACATACAATAGTAAAAAGACAAACTTACCCACATTCCAAAATTCCAAACTATTTAACGAAATCATCCCATTCAAAACCTCTTATCACTATTTTAGCAACAATGTTCACAGGCCACCCACATCTCGTCTTCATCTTCCACTAACTCCGTAATCAGTCTAACTTAGCTTCCCAAAAACTTCAAAACCCACCTAAAATACGAATATAAAAATAAAATACAATCTGACTTATAAATGAAGGTTAGAAAATTTAATCTCTAGCAAGAAATTGGCAACATAACTTAACAATAAGTGGCAGAATTAGGTGGGTGCAAGGATACAACTATACCCCGAAATTCCAAAAAAAAAAAAAAATTAAAGCTATCGGATTAGGATATAAGAAAACAGGGAAACATATTGCAAAGAATCCAAAGAACGAAGTCACATGACTCCACATTACCTTAGCAGATGTGCCACCTCCTTTCTTAGCTGGATTTTCTCCATTGTTTAAAGGAATGATGCTCTGCACATGCAGCCGTTCACCAAAATACGACGAACAAGTTTAATTGAGCTTTGTTGGATCTCGCTTGCTGACAATAAGAAGAAAAAATGAATAAATTCCTCATGTTAGTTTTATAACCCAGAATAATATCACATATCATCCTGGTACAAGATATTATAAGCGCACTTCCCTAATGATGACACCTTTCTGGTACAAAAATCAAGCAACGAACACACAGACCTAACATTCCAGCCAGGTAAACAGACCTTACACAGTGGAATCGATAAAGAGATCCCTCAAATCACTCGAAAGTCCTTGTCTGGTGCTCCAAATCAAAGAAAGCCTACAATGAAAACAGAATGATCAGTCCACAACTTATCAAGCATTCAACCACACAACTACACGAATGATGAGCTAATGAACCAAATGGCAGAGTAATAGTTGATGAGGAAAGACAGAAAAGCAATAAATTAAAAAATTCAATAACCAATTCAGCTTTGTGTGTTGGAGCTCTGGAAATCATAATTCAGAAAACTGATAAATCTATTCCTACATGACATTAGTTTGGTGCAATCTGCCTTATGTCTTCTTCTTTCTTAAATAAGAATGCCAAACCATTGTTTACTCTTAAAGTCTTAATCACTTGATGATATTATCATAATTAAAAGCAGAACAACAATTTCTGGAAAACAGAAATACTTAAAGAAATACTTTCATCTTTACTCAAAAGTCTAAACATACCTTTTGAAATAGAACCCTGAATCAATTCACATGAACACACAACAAAATAACTTCACGAGTAGAACTCGTTATTCTTAATCCCTTAAAGATTGCCGCCTCAAACTTACTCCAATTGAAAACATTCTCCTTTTTGGAGCTTCTTAATTTCTAATTCCTCAAAACTACACTGATGAACATCCATCCATTTATGAAAAAAACCACGCAATTGATAAAATCCTAGCAACCTACTAGCCATCATAACAATTAATTTTCTAATCCTTAATTCCCCAATTCCTTTCAACCCACTTGAAAAAAACTCTATAAATAATAAAATCTAACAGTGAAAAGAAATAATTTGAAGCTGAATAAAGTACTCTGAACAAACTAAAATCAGCTCTGGAATTTAAGCTTGGAAAATGAATAATTTAAACACTGAAAATAAAATAATTTGAAGAATGAACAAATCCCAAAATACTAATCTTAAATGGTTAAAATGAATTTGAGATTGAAGAACAGTTAGTCAGCAAGAAAACATCATTAATGCGACCCACACATATATATGAAGAGTTTACTGATACAAAATAAACCACAAAGTTGCAAACTTTCCTGCCAAACTGCTGAAAACATCAATCTGTCTACACAATTTAAAACACCCTTCATTACCCGGAAAAAAAGTGCTTATTTCCTTTCAAGCAAACACATACAAATACAAGGAACAAACAGCAGGCAATTAATAAAAAACAAAGCCTACTCGATAACGAACAACAAGTTAAATTAATAAAGAGAACAAAGCTCATACTTGAGTACAATTAAATTATAAGACCTTTACACCCACTTCAACCCATTAAGGACCATTTCGAAGCACCACCTCATTTAACATTTAAGCAGGAAAGACGACGAATAACCACCAGCACAGAAGCTACATGCATGCCACAATCAAAACAAAAAATAGATAGTGAGGTCTATGCAAAGAAGATGCAAAAATGAAAATGAATAGCTCAGTACTGCAGGTGAATAGATTACAATGCAACAATAATATAGCCCTGAAAAAGTGCACAAAAAATATAACACTGAAAGACAGGACAGAGACAAATATAGCTTACCAGTTATCCTCGTCCGGGTGACTATTAAAGAGTCGCAATTTCCATCTTGATCGCAGCTAGCATATCTGTTATAAGAGAAATAAACTGATTTACATAAAACATAGGCAATCCATAGAGCCTAGTAAACATTATTACAAGCTAATAAGCTATATTACTTTCATATAGTCATGTTAAACGCAAACAATTGTTTGGCCACTGCCCGAGAGACAAATTACTGATTTACTCATACCACAGAAAACCCAAAATTCAAACAAAACAAAAATAGCTACAACTATTTCATTTCATGATCAGAGGATAAACACTCACAAAATGAAAAAGGATTTGCATACCTATTTGAGAAGTGATTCTCAACCATGACTCAACAACCTAATAGAACCCAGAAATTATTAGTGAAAAAAACCTGATAATTGGAGCATAACAAGTTGATAATTTTGAAGAAAGATAAAAAAAACAATAAACATTGAAGATCCAATACCTTGATAACAAGTTGAAAATTGCAGCATCGAATAATCTAGAAACAAAATTGATGACAAAGCAATCCTCTGAAACAAGAAATAAAAAATTTAAAAAAATCAAAATTTGTTATAAAGAATTAAACAGATCACTGCTATAAGGGCTATCGTCAATATTTAAAATCAAATTGTAGTGCAACAAGGACTATCAATATAATTAATCATGCAAATAAGCTTTTGCTTTTAATCTGAAACTCAGAGTTGCAAAACAAACAAAATTTAGAATAGTAAGATCATCATTTCATAATCAAACCAAAATGAATCAGGACTAAATGGAAATTAGAATTGAAAATAAAAATAAAATCGACGAGAAAAACTAATAAAATCTCTGCTAATTTTGAAAAATCGGAAAATCGAACCAAACAAACAAATAAAATTGCTGCATTTTGCAAAATTGAAAATCGAAAATCGACACGAAACAAACAAATAAAATAGTTGCTTTTGCAAAACGAAAAACAAGTACCACCAAGTTTGGTACAGAATAAGTACCGAGCAGCAAAAGAACAATAGACGAATTAATAATCCTATCAATCGAACTTGTCCAAATCGGACCACCATCTCACCGTCACCGCGCGCTTGTAAAAATAATTACAAAATGATGAAAATTACAACCCAATTATCAAGACACAACCAGACCTGATTACAACCCTAATTACCAAGAAAAAAAAACAAGAGAAAGAGAAGGTGGCAACATTATGGAGTAGAAAAAGCAGGAGAGGTTGGAGAACAAGCTGAGATCCAAGCAGGTTTGTGTCTGAAACTGAGATCCAAAGCAAGGTGTAGAGAAGCGTGATTTGGAAGGAAAGAAAGAAGAAAGGGAGAAGTAGAGACAATAAATCAGCACGAGAGAGCAAACGATCAAAGCAGAGGAGAACTCATTCATGGTATGATCCAGTGAAGATAGAGAATCAGTTCAGGTTCCTATAGAGGAGGATGATGAAGTGGTTTCGCAAGAATTGAGATGCGAAAATCAATTACCAGCAGGCATCACTGGACAAACCTGTGAATTATACCCATGCTCCCAAGTGCATGAAGTAATTTGCTTTTATATCATTAAATGTCATTTTTACTCCTGATCTCCATAAAGTTGAATTAGCATCAATCCTTACTAGAATGTCATTGTTCCAATAGGGTTCTCATTTCAGTGGCAGAACATTACCAGATTGAAATGCGTTTCAGATTCACTCATCACAAGTTTGCGTGCAGAAACGAAGATTGGTGTTGTACCCGGTGGATCTTGATCATTATTTGAATTTTAATGCACAGATGGACATCACATCCCTAACAGCATATGTCAGCTTGATGCTGATGCAAATGCTTGAAGGTACTTCTTAATTCTATATAATGCATTCACTCACTACTATTTTTTCAGAGGTTAACTGCACATTAATCCTGTTTGGATGCGCTAGATATACTCCTACTAGTTCCTACCTTATTCATTTTGGTAAGTGGTTCGAGAGGTACATACAAGTTTACTATTCAAGCAATTCAATTCTTCTGATTAGCTACTGCACTCATGTCTTGTACTTTGTTGGAAGCGTGTTTTCTCAAGGGAAAATTGTGAAAGAAGTACTTAAAACACACTTTTTGTAAACAGACTACCTTTTAATTTTATTTTAATTTAACTACGCTTTTGAATGACTCAGTTTTTTTTCCAATTTTGTTTTATAAAACTACCTTTGTGATTTTTTTTTTTTTTTTTTTGAGCACTACCACTTATGGAAAAACTAACGATTTCTGTCAAGTGTAGTGTCCAAAAAAAAAAGGATCATAAAAGGTAGTTATTAAAAAAATTAAAAGGTAATGCTTACAAAAAGTGTGTTTTAAAAGGTACCGGAGTAAGTTTCCAACAATTTTCTTTTTCTCAATAATATGTAATAGTTACAAGTTAGCACCACCAATGAGGTTGTAATCTTTCAGAGTTTCTGAAGTTTTGAGTTTTTAATTAAATGGTAGTCTCATCAAATGTTAATTGATGCAGTTAGCCAGAACAACCCCCAGGTACAACCAATGGTAATGCTCCTTCAGGAGCAGCAAATCCATATTCTAGTGTAAAGGTGCTACTTTTAACACAGGGCAATGTACAAACTTTCAAAACATAGAAATAGATAATTGGAAAAATGAACAGAGGATTGCATTATCACACTCCGTAAATCTTGTTCATGGTAGGATAATAACATGCTTTAGAACATAAACGGAAAAAAGACTCAAAAAATAGAAAATTCCTAAAGACACTAGAGAAATGAAGTCCCAAGGCATTACAACAGAAAAGTCGCAACGAAACTTGGTGGTATGTTTTGAAACTTTGTACTTTATTGATTTATACATACACCCATTTATAACTACTATAAAAAATAAGCACCTTTCCATTTTTTAACCTCCCAACTATGTGTGGGTGAGACCCCGGTCAATAGTACAAATAAAATAATAAAATGTGTAATATTCTAAATTAAATATGAAACTAATAAGGGTATTTTTGTAATTTTGAGAATACTTAGAGTATAATAGTATATAGCAGTCTAGAAATGTAGCAAGTAAATTGAATCGTCCAAAGAAAAATAGCAGTAAATTGAATCGTCCAAATAAGAAAAATGTAGCAAGTAAATTGAATCGTCCAAATAAGGAAAATGTAGCAAGTAAACTGAATTGGAGGGAATATTAATATTGCATAAAAAAAATCTAAGAAAACATTTTGATAAATGTGTTTGAGTAAAAGTTTAGATAATCTAATTCATATATAAACATTTTAAAAAATGAGGAAATTTTTTCAGTAACCTATAAAAGCACCTTTTTTAACGAATATACCTAAAATAAACAACTTATTTTACCAATAAACTACCTAATAAGATGTTAAAAAATTTCGAGCACTATCAACAACCCTTTTCCCCACTTTCCTAACCACGTTAACTATTCCTTCAATTATTTCATTTTCCCTTAATTTTGCACGAATTCCTCCTTTTAATCCTATTCAACATGATCTTCCTTACTCCTCTATGCCATTCTTTCTCCTTCTTCTTTCTCATTTAATTTTTCTACAAAATTAATTCTTCTTCTTTATAATATATCAATATATGTAAATTAGTATGTTCTCTCCTTTACTCTTTTAGTTTCAACATTTGCAATAGCAACAAATCAACAACAATCAAGTTAATTTCTGCTTATTTTCTGTACACTTTTTATTCTTGTTTTTGCTTCTTCTATTGGTTCGTTTTGTGCTTAATTTGTTTTCACTTTATGCTTTCATTGTGTTTGTTTTGTGCTTAATTATGCAGGTTCATTATTTCAAGGTTTTTGGTTGATTTTGTTGCGTTTGTGCAAATTATGTCAGCTTGTAAATCAGTAGTCTTCTTCGTTTTTTTTATCTTTGCTGCTTAAATATGCTTCAATCAGGTAATTGCTTCTCTTTTTCTAAATTTGCAGTTCAATTTAGAATTGTGTTAGTTCTTTCTAAACCCTAATTTCCTAATATAGTCAATTTTTTGTTAAATGCTTAGAATGCAATGTTCACTGTATTTTGCACCAATTAGAATCGTGCAAATTATCTCGGCTTGTAAATAAATAGTCTTCTTCGTTTTTTGGGCTGCTTAATTAGGGCTTCAATCAGTAATTGCTTCTCTTTTCTGAAAGATGAAGTTCATAGAGCTTGCTTAACTTGCCAAAGGAAGACGGTATTGAACCCGAATCGCCCCCACATTTGATTCCATCCGAGTTTTTAGACCATTTCTTTAGTACTCCATTTAGGTCTTCAACAAATAATCTTTCCCTTCTAAAAGATTATCCATTGTGTTTTCTACTACATGAAGCTAAATTCACAAAAAAAAAAAAAACATAGAAAAAACCCTCAATTTTTCATGTTATCATCATTTGAGCAAATTTGATGAAAAAGACATGTTTTTTTAGTAAAAGCTTCATCTTTTACCGAAAATAACACAAATATATCAGCCTATTCAAACACCACCAGATGATCAAAAGCTCAATAATTGAAGAAAAAACTGAAATTTTAATATATTTGTTAGGTAAATATGAATGGAAGAAAGGAAGAAAACAAAGAAGAGCTGAGTGTCGTGGAGAATTTGAGATTGGGGTGGGAAAGTAAATGGAGGGGATCGTCAATTCGTATGTTAAATAGTTAACCTTGGTGAAGAAATGAGGGAAAATGAGTTAAATGGTAGTACTCGTAAAATTAATAACATCTTTTTTTTGTAAATTATAACATCTTATTGGGTAGTTTGTAAAATAAATTGTTGTATTATGTATATTCTTTAAAAAAGGTGTCTTTATTAGGTACTTAATGAAAAAATTTCCAAAAAATGATTATAAATAATACCTGAATTGCAGAAAAAAATTAAAAAATTCTGTACATTTAAAAATATCAG
>SNQN01002867.1:56406-67903 GCA_008642245.1 Bassia scoparia
ATCCATTTAAGATAGGTGTTTTCTTTGGTTGGACCAAAAGAAAACACCTATCTAAGGGAAGTGTTTTGTTTGTTGCAATGTAAGAAAACACCTCCTTATAGGTGTTCTCTTACATGTAAGAGAACACTGAGCTAAAGAACCCCTATAGGTGTTCTCTTAGGTCATTTTTAGGGGTTTTCTTAGGCCTTTTTTGTAGTAGTGACATATAATCAGTAATAATAATAAAAAAATACATAATAATCAATTAATCAGTAATAATAACCAGTAATAATAAATTAATAATAATCAAAATTGATAAATAATAATCATTAAAAAAATGAAGAAAACAAATTAAACCAAAAAAAATAAACCAAAAAAACAAATTAAATCAATTTCTAAGTAACAAATTAAATAATAAAAAAATAAAAAAAACAAAAACTTACTTAGATCGAATGGAGGAGTGGAGGCAGCAGCCAAGTGGAAGCCGAGTTCAAATTCTTTTAATTTCTTCCATGAATGGAAGCCGATTGAATAATAGAGGCAGCACGCAGACGCAACAACACAGTAGCAGATCTGGAGACGGAGAGGGATCGAGAAGTGAACAAGTAGAGGAATGGCCGAGTGGCAGCAGCCAAAGCAACCGAGTGGGCAGTGCAAGGCTGAAGGCAGCACGCAGACACAGTACACAGTAGCAGATCTGGAGAGGGAGATGGAGAGGCGAGATGAAGTTAGGGTCTGACAAAATCAGAAATGAAGGGACTTAAGTTGTTATGTTATTTGTTTCCCAAATAAAAAAAAATCAAATTGTTTTTAAATTACCGGGTCACCGGTCTAGACCGGCGGACCACCGGGTTTTACCCGGACCGGACCGGCGACCCGAAATGGCTAATTTCCAAGGACCGGAGACCGGACCGGAGGTACAGGGGCGATCCGGTCCCAGTCTCGGTCCGGTCCAAATCGGTCAAAATTTCGGTCTGGATCGATTTATGAACAGCCCTAACTACGATTAGCGTTTCTTAGATAGCAAATCTCACACGAGCATCCAAATGGGAATATCCACTTCAACTGTTCTATTACTTCAAGCGCACAACATCTTGAACAGCCTACACAGACCCCAAGGCAGGTTCTCTACCCTGCTGATGCGGTTTTGGCTGCGTTGTTGCTCCATCTGCTCTGCTTCCCCGCACACATCCTAAGACCTATGTTCCTCGGGTCTGCTGCTGTAGTGACCAGACCCCGAGGCGGAAAAATGCTGCATTGTAACACAATAAGGTGGAACTTGATTAAAGCCCAACCTAGTAGCCTCAGAGGCCTTCGAAAGTCGAAACCCCTACTATTTCACCCTCCAAATCTGTATTCTCCTCAACAATTGTAAATGAAAAAGTGAGTATCTATTGTAACATTAAGAAAGAAGAATCAGAACAGAACATCATATATAACATTGAATAAATACTCGCTGTATGTAAATAAGTTGTAGTGGAATACTCACTATTCATCTATTTTCTAGCAGATTTAGTAGCCATCGAACTTTAAATTTTAGAGACATTCTCATAAAGCTTACAAATTAATCAGAAAAACCTATTCTTTCACTCCTTATTCTGTACTGATCGATGTTGTAAGCCATGAGACATTTAAACATACTTGCCAAGTTGCCATCATGCTTGTCCACTGAATGTCACATGACAATTGCTCCACATCTCTCTGATCAGTTGATGTGTTCTGCTATCAAAGGTTGATTTAGCATGTCTACTGTAAATCTAAAATTTTACACACAATCTAAAGTATCACATCTCCAACTCTTAATCTCTTCAACACATATTGTTTCATATCAATTGTTTGTTCTTTTGTAAAGTAATAACAAAGAAAGCAATGAAGTTTGATCAAACTCTAATAACATAATTTCTTCAATCATCACAGATAGTATTCAAAACTTTAACAATCACAAATACTTCATACTTGCTTGCATATATGTTTGTCGTATATTCAACCAAATAAATTAAACCAATATTCAACTAACATTCAACCAAACCTATTGAACAACAAATGCAACCGAATAGAAACCATAATCTGACTAAAATATGTTCAACGTCAAATAATAATTAGATCCAAAATCTGCTAAAAATAAACCATATTAGCTTTTGGCAACAGTTCCTTGTCACCCGTAGAAAAAATCAGCTAACAAATCAGTCCTGAACAAAGAAACTCAGAACAAAAGTTCAAATCTTTGATAAACCTAGCTTATGAAAAATGGTGGAAAATGGAAATTACAACAATTGAGAATTGCAATAAAACCTTATGGTAACGCTTTTTTTTAAAAAAAAAAAACAAAAAAAACTTGGCATTTCAAGAGGAAAATGACAAATGATTAGTAATAACATCACTTTTCAATGAGACAATGACAAGAGCCTTCATTTTTATTGATCATTTCAAGAGGAAAATGATAAATTATTAGTAATAACATTGCTTTTCAATGACATGAGCCTTTATTTTGGAGGTTGAAAGTTAACAAATCATTCAACATTTTTAAACAATAGAGCCCCATAATAGACAAATCAGTGAAAGAAATTCAACATACCTTTCATCAAAGACGAAGAGAGTGATCATACGAATCCATTGTCTATTGCAGCAAGATGAGCTAATTTGCAAGGTTCGTTTATCAAACTACGTGAGCCATATATAGTGAAAGATCTTTGCCTACATTAGAGAATATAATCACCATAAGAATCCATCTTTCTAACTTTATAAGAGACGCAGGATACAAAAGCAAGCATCTAGACACAAGATGAAATGATGAGCTGGAAGGTTTATAAACAAAAAAGGATTAGGACTGACCACAAAACAGCTCAAAGAAAGCACCGGGCAAAAATAACATAGTAGTAGCAAGGCATAAAAATTACATGAAAAAAAGAAGAAAAGGAAAAGCAGTGCATAAAGAGTACCTCCTCATGTTCATCCTCATTCCCTGTTTCTTCACAACATTCTCTTTCATTTGATCCATAATCTAGTGATATTGAACAAAGAAGAACCAACATCAAAATTCCTTCAACACTTTTACACCCAAATCAAATCAATCAAAAACAAACAGAACAACAAAAAAGGCGCACCTTTTCAAGATCTCCGATGTAACCCAATCCTTCAATGCATAGTAATCAATATAAACAACAGCTACTAATGAGGAATTTAAGCTATCACCTATCAGCAGTAATTGTAATATTTCAAATCAAATCACCATAAAATTCACAGTTAAACACTCAAAAATTGGAATCAAGATTACCCGAATCAATAAATGAACCAACCAAAACCCTAATTGAAAATGAAAATCACGAAACTTCCCTCCAATTTTCCACACTTCCCCATTATTACTACTGTGACCACTTGATTTAGAGGGCATCTTTGATCGAATTCTCTCAAACCCAGATCCTAAAAACTTCTTTTAATCAACACCCACTTCTCAAAATCACCAAATTCGATTACCCAAGTGTTTTTATCTAAAAAAATGGAAAAAAGCTGGATAATAAGTATTCTTGGTACAATTATTTGATTAAAGCACAAAAAAAGAAAAAAGAAAAAGAATGATTACCCTGTTCCATTTTAGAGCAGGCTTATCCTGAGTGACATCATCCCTTGTCTCAGGATCATTCAATAAACTGAAAATATCCTCTTTGTGGTACATAGCAATATAAGGGATATAAGTTAACAAGAAGCAAGAACTAATTGCATATGCCAACTAAGAAAATACTCACACCAAGTTTATGAACACGAGTGAAGCTAACAAAAATCTGATATGATCCTCCATTTCTTCTCCGAGTGCTAGATTAACAAGCCCAGGTACTCGACCTCAATCTCCATCTTCAATGCTTCCTTCGATCTTTGAGGTGCAGAATGAAAACAAACTGAAGAAATCAAACCTATAAAGAAAAAAACACTAATATGAAAGAATAATTTGGCAAACCGATCAAAGTATGAAACTAACAAATATAACCCAGAAATCCCTATAGGAACCTACAGTAAGTACTCCAAAAAATTCCATTTAGAACATACTGTAGCAGCACCATGTTCTCTGCCTGCTAAATTGATTATGCAATACAAATTTTATACAGAGTACTTGCTTTTGAAAAGTAGGTATCATGCAAATTTCCATAGCAATAGATTTTCATCCCCATAAAAATCTATTTGATAGACACAAAAATAGAAAACAAATCTATAATTATTCTTAATTGATATTTGACTACCATATCTCATAAAATGTAGCTCATTTCACACCACTAATCTCAACCAAATTATAGCTCATCAAACAAAAGCAAGATAGGTGCATATGTAATTTTTAAATCAGCCCATACTTACACTTTTAACAAACTAGCCCGTTGATTTCGGCTTCTTGGTTCTAATACCTATTCATATGATTAATTTCAACAACTAATTCAACCATTTTCTCAAAAATAATTATCCAAAATTCATCAAATAATTAAATTAAAATAAGAAAAAGGAAGTGTGACCAGGAGTACCTTGTTTGTTTTGAACTCGGGCGTAGCTTGTGATCCACATGTCCTGTGACTTAARCTAATTACCTCAAGGATAAAAACAGAATAAAATTAATATGGAGAACTCCAACATAATTGAAAATCAAATCCCCAACTATGAAAACAAAATCAAACAAAAAAGAAAAATCAAAATCAAACTAAAAAAAATAAAAAAAAATCAATACCCAACATTTCTCAATGAGAAGATTAGATGAACAATAACACAATAGTATAATACCAAGCATTGAATCATCATTTGTGAGAAAAAGGACAACAAACATCTCTAACAATTTTTGTAAAACGAACCAGCTTTTGAATATTCTTATTACTAAGACGGATAAAACAACGCGATTCTTCAAAAATAAAAATGGGAAAACTAATGAATAAATCAAAAAAGCAACAAATCTCAAACTCGAGAATAGTTTTTGGGAGCMTTTGTTGCCATTTCAATCGCCAAGTGACCTCTACGCTCTGGCTACCCCACCACCAAATTCGAATTCATCAACCCCTCCTGCAAATCAAGTACATATAACCTCCCCTTGTTTAAGCAATCATGTAAAAAGATATTAAAGTAATTATAATACTGCATATCTCCCACATAATTAAGGTGCAGCCACCATCCTGGTCAAACTAATTAATTACCATAGTGGACTCCCAAATTAGTTATACTGGACTGCCTCTAGACAGATAGCTCCCACTTTTATCCCTTTAAAACAGCGTTTAAATAGAAGGCAGAATAGCATTCAAGAACACGAGACAATCAGAACTGCACGCAACCAACATCCATGAAAAATATTCCATTTTTATACCGAAGATGAGCGTGAGCGATAAAGTCCAACACTATGAAATTAAAATCCTTTCTCTTAGCCACTGACTGCTTCAATTATCCTACATTATCATATAGTTTGAATGTAGCAAAACGACCCCAAAGTTGTAGGTTAAATTGCTTGAAATAGAAAAAAAAATAAGTATATATTTGAAAAAATATTAAACATTCTACTTGAGAGAAATAAAGGCTTTAAAGTATACTTATATGGTAAAATTCAGCATTTGTGTATATCCATATATAAGTAAAACATAGGATAAACACACTCTAGTAATCAAATATGACCATCAATTAATAGTTTTATCCTTGTGAAAACAATGAAACGGAAAGGAAATAAAATAATAAACATAAAATCTTTAATATAAGTATTTTTGATTTTAAAACAATAAAAAACAAAATTATAAAAAACGAAAATTTTCCTAATATCATCCGTACGGTCGCGAGGATTGTGAAGAATAATGAAAGTGACATAGAACAAATATTTTTATCTTCAAAAATTTAAAAATACTATGTATGATTGAAAAAATTTAAAGGAAAATTAAAAAAAAAAAATAAATTATAAAATAAAAATCAAAAATTATAGTATATATGATATAAAATTAACTCTCTCTATGACATCATTTTAATAATAGGAATCTTAATAATTTCACTAAAAGATCATATTGCCAATCGTAGTTTTTTTTCTTTTTTTTTTTTGTCTTTTTTATTCTTTTTCTTATTTATATTTATTATATATTTTTTATTTGTTTTTTTGTCGTATTTTTTTATTTTTCTGTTGTTACTGAAAATATTTGTTTAAAGAATATTAACTATTATTCTCGTTTTTGAATTAATTTTTGTTCATTCCAATTCCTTTTTTATCCGTATTTTTTTTTTTTTTTTATTTTTTTTTATGTTTAACCGTTTTTATGTTAGTCTAATCTCTTTTTTTATTTTTTCTTCTTTTCTTTTGTTTTTGATGTTTATATTTATTTATATATTTTATGGTCTTCTTTTCTTTTTTTTTGTTTTTTTTTTTCTGTTTTCTCTTTTTATTTTTTAATTTTTTATTTTGTTTTTTTTTTTTTTTTTTTTTTATTACTTTTTTTTTTTTTCTATTATAATTTATTTTTATTCTACTATCTTTTTTGTTTTTCTTTTTTTTTTTATTCTTCATTGTTTTTCTTTTTTTGAGTTTCTTTATCGATATATTTTTTTTTTATTTTATATTTGAGAGTTTTTAGACTTAGTGAACTTATTTACCTTTTTATTTTTCTTTTACTTTTTTTTTTTTTGTATTTTTTTGTTTTTTTTGGCTTTCATCCTAATTTATATTGTTATAACTCATTTATTTTATTAGTATATTTATAATTTTTGGGAGGGAAATTTAAAAGGAGGAAGTGGGGAGGGACTTACCACGTTAAGGCCACGTAATAATACTAAATTTCCTCATAGATAGAGCTAACTGCTTCGAAATGGAGTAATATAACCAACAAGAAGAAAACAGCCAAAATACGTCACTGTGTCTGGGGCTCAATGGCGTGAGGCGGAAAATACGATTATAATCGTGTAAGTATGGCTGCTGCATATGCTAGGTATATATCTTACTATTCCACATTAGAATTTATACTGGCTTCCCGACAATTTTGCAATTCAGATACCAATCAAGTTATTATATAATAAACACCCATGTTAGCATGTACGACACCAACAACATCTGGATTACTGATCAAGAACAGAACATACGATCATAATTCACGACATGCCAATATCAGGAAACACATATAACAACATACCGATATCAAAATAATCAACGAATCACGCAATTAGTAGTAATTATAAAAGTAGTATATATTGTATAGTATTATTATATATAACGGCAGACGGATCAACACTAAAATCAGCAGCACGTTAAGCCGAGAGATTGATGAGATGGGTTGAGCGGCATCTCATTAGTCCTGCTCCCATCGAATCAGTCTCCAAGGATGGTTATACGCTGTTCTCCAATTATGCGACAGTCAGAAGATCTAATACTAGTATGAACCTCCACAGGATCACTGTTAAATTTTGACTAAACAGGAAAAAAGGAACAAAAAGATGCGATATTAAACAAAAAAATAAAGAATGTTACACTTTACATATATGAAATAATCTTAATATAACATCAATAATTTAAATTTTCAAAACTTAATACTGTAGAGTATCTGCATAGTTGTCTACGACGTATAAGTGAACTATAAAAATAAAATGAGTACATCACCACAAATATACACTGATTACCAATATAAAAACAACCCAACCATAGTTTCAAACCCATCTAGAAGTTAGTATTGTTATAGGGAGAGAAAAATACAAGACGAAGAAGAATCAGGACAGATGAATGGGCGCGGAGGGGAGCGTATTGATTTCTAATATGTAAAAGCACAACACTTCACTGCTTGTTGACATCCGTTTGGGTAATACGAAATGACTGATCTCATCATCCCGTTCCCGTGTATTGTAATTAGGAAAAAATTCAAAGAAGTTGGCTTGAGAAAATTATGCCACCCTGCAGCACCCATAGCGGCTATGGAAAGCTGAGTTGGCTGTAAGAAAGTTATTCAGATAATATGCATCCGAGCACCAAAAAGACGAGAAAAGAAAGAAAAAAAACAAGAAGAGGAGATTACAGATATGTATAAAAAAGTACTATGAACTAAACAATGCTTATTAAGGGCTTGTTTATTTGTTCCTCAGCCAAATGTAAAATCTATTGAAATTTCTACAAACTTATATCTGCGTCAAGACGTTTTTACACACCTGCATCAACATATACGTAACGTGTGTGGATGTCTTGATGGATAGCATTATAAAGAATGTGATCAGGCATAGATTTCGAGACCAAATGAGGGAATACTCATCTAAGGCTTGGCCATGATAGAGATCATGAATCTTTGTACGTAAAGACTGGGTACATCCTGTATAAGAGACCTTAATGCCGATTTTTACGATTGTTATCTTAAGCGATACAATTAACTTGAGCCTCGCGGTTGTGAATGCCATCAAACTTGTAATGGTTCCTCGGGAATCACAGTTTAGAACTGAACGAATACTTCAGTTATTCAAGCTCCAAGTTTCTTGGATTGAATTTTTGACCTTCTTCTTTGCAATGCAAGTAAGCAATAAACGACATCATAAGAAATACTCAGTCCTTAAAGAAAATGTAATGTTACCTTTTGTTTTACCTATTTTGTCGAAAATTTGATAACTTTCCCTGTTCGTTATTGTCCTCTTCACTCAGTTCCCAAATCATTCACCTTACAGGTATTTCGGTCACATTTATTATTTCAAATTCTATTGGTATTGTATTAAATAATAAGTTCTATAGTATTAATATAATAAGTAGTTTGGGTTATGGTTGCAATTAAAATAAGGATATTATCATTAAAAATTTGACATTGAACTTTTAGTATTATAAGTTTGTTCTAATATTTTAATAAGCTCAATTTCCTTAATTTATAGAGTTTAGATTAGAATATACCAATGGCGCTTACGCATCATGCAAGGATAAGCTCCGTTTGTAAATCACCACTACAAGGATAATTTTATGGTGTAATTAATGATAGTGGAAGAGAGCCAACGAGTGGTGTTGTAGATGTCGGGCGATTGTTAAGATAGGTATAAAAGATTAATGGACAGCAAGATTCGTCGGAGAAAGTGTGTGTCATGAGACATTTAAGTGGGTGTTTCCTTGTCCCACCATCTTTTCGGTTTTAATTTAACTTCATATAAATAGTAATAAGTAGTAGTTCAATTTAATTAAAATAAGTACACGACAGTATCATTAAAAAGACATGATTTAGTATAAAATTGCAGTTAGATTCGGAAGTACTAATAAGACGAAATCTTTAATGGTTTTAGAAAGATAAGTTCAGAAAATCAACACAAAATTTACCATGATGTAAAAACTTTTATTGAAACCTAAGTTATGAGTTATACCAGGTTTAGTTTAATGAGATCGTTTAGACTATAAAGTAACCACCTGATTGTAATAGTCTAACTTGATACTAAATGAACTCATATAAACTAGCATTTTTGCACGCGATATAGCGTAGCGAATGATTAATAGTTCTTATTGATTATATAGTATCACTGTCTTATTATGTATTTGAGACAATTTGTATAAATGGTAATATATTATAATGCAACGCGATAGCGTTACATCGGCGACTCTTAATAATTTCATATACTAGTTTATGAGCATGTTTTGGGCATTTCTAAATCTACTTAGTCATGATGCTATTCGAAATCGCTTTTACTGGAATACGAAAGTCCACATTTCATTATGTGAACTTCCGAATACGCTTCCTTTGATTCTCCCGCCTCTCCTATATCAAAGACACCCACACACCCTTCCAACCACCTGCACAACCAGGCAAACCTCAAGCGGGTCCACCTTCAAATAAACAATAACCTTGTTCCTTACGGAAGGAAACCACCCTAACACCACCCAACATACCATCAATCAAACAACACACCCTTAAACTTTGTTTTTTTTTGTTATACTTTTCAACTTGCAGATACCGACAAAAAAAATAAATCGCATTCATTTTGAATACTCTATCTTACCTCCTAACATCCTCTATTGGTCACATCTTAGCTCTACATACATCCTACAATCATCTCTCCCTGCTCAAATCTCTCTATAAGGAGAACACCAACATCCATGACACTCATCCTCCCTAGTCTTCCCTTTTACATTTGTCATGATTTCACCGTTTCACATTAAATACATACATACTATTACACTAATCTCTATTGCTCAATTTGTATTTATCCTATTTTAAATAAATTGACAAAACACAACCTTATTATATCATCAATTTTTATGTGCCGTCGTGAATTCAGCCCATAAACAGACTCAGTACACTCTCAATGAATTCATCCCTAAATCTTCTTCGTGCTTATATTAAATACGATTTACTCCTCCAACTTCCGCCTAATCAGACTTGATATTAATAATATAATAAATATATCCAATAAGGGTATAAATTCTATTCTTGTGAGGCCAAATGTTTGAGTGAGACAAATCGTGGAACTGCATATATTTATTTAGGTACAGCCCATTATTTCTGTTCCGAATTTCCAGTTGACTTCTAGGATTTATTCAAATTGTTAGTTGTTATATCGGGCAACGTATATACAAAACCTCCTTAAATCGTTTTTGTTAGATGGCGTCCTAATTCTGAGCTTATACATTGCTATTGGGTCTTTAGTCAGAGTATAAGTTTATTTTATTTTAGTGATAATATATAAAATACAATAAATAATAATACCTAACATTCAATTATCATATGTAACATATAATGAGTATATATCTACCTCAATAATATATATTATATATATATTATATATATATATATATATATTAGCATAATTAGTATATATTAAGGTCCTTACCAATATATACCAAGTGGGAATTGATTAACCCTTACACTAGTCTAGATTGAATTAGTTTAAATGAGTAACAGGTGTGTTGGGCCGATCAAGGTAGACTTCAGCGAAGTAGCGCCATTGAACCCATAAGAGCTTTCTTTCATGAAGTCGCCAGACCCGCCATTCACCCCCCAAGTTTCGAAAGACAGAGCGCACATATTCTAATATCATGCCCAGCGCCACACTTTCATTCATTCCTAATCACAGCTTGCGTACTGGTAACAGTGAGCTGCCAGACTGCCAACATCAACTCCTTCTTCAAAACCTCTGTTGCATTCTTCGACCCTCGTGCTTGAGCTGCAATTGAAGCATCGACCTTAATAATGAATGCTACCCTCCTCCCTCTCTCGTGCTTTTCCCAACTCAAAAATGCAAACCTTCTCCCTCTTTCCTTGTTGATGAACTGAAATAAATTTGATGTTGAGCCTTGTGAACCTTTACCAGTTTTTTGAGGATATACTGATTAATTTTCATGGTTTTTTTTGTTTGGCTTGATTGTATAATTTAGTAGAGTTATGACTAAATTGCGTTAGTTATTCATTGCCTCATAAAATTTGCATCCTCTCAAACCCCTCTGGTTTTCAATGATCTATTTAAAAATTGCCCAATCATTCTATTTCCCTAATTTTCTTGTTTTTTTCCCCCTATTTAAGCGTTGTACCAATGTCAAAGATTAAGATGCTTTTATTGAATGGATTTTTAATATTAGCCAAACATA
>SNQN01002869.1:0-56310 GCA_008642245.1 Bassia scoparia
AAAAATCTGATTTTTCGATCAGGTATTGCTCATGGCAGAGCTGTACAATGTTACTGGTGTGGGTTCAAGTCCGCTAGCCTTGACAATGTTTTATATTTGCTTGAGTTGCTGAGATTGCTCGGATGCCATATACTGATTGAGGTATCTGCCGTATTAGGAAATGGTAACTTTTTATTAGAGCCACCAATAAAGGTGTAGTTAGTGTTCCTATTTAAAATTGTAGAGTGACCAATAGCTTGTAGGATTCGACCTACTCTTCTTGTAAATACACAGTGCTCGGCCAATTGGCTAATAGGTTAACATCTTTCCCATTCAATCCAAAGGAATGCAAGATTAACTCAGATCCTCACTGACTACAGGTTAATGTATACCTGAGCTCGGTATGGGACAAAAATGTGTAGGGTAGCTAAATGCCAAGTCTTGTGAGAATGGGACCTGTGACATAAGCCAGTACAGTATCCACTGAGGGAATGAGTTCGAAGTCGCGGTATCTGCCACAATCGATTTCCATAGTCGAAAACGACTTGAATCAAAAGATAAACTACAGTAAAGATCATAAAACAACCTCAGGTTTTCTTGGGGGTCATGATCTTTCTAGTACACATGGACAATAAGGTACAAGAGTGGTGATGCACATCTGCACTATTGTCTCGCTAAATTTAAGAGAGAAAGAGAAACAACTATTTAGCAATCATTTAACTTGAAGATTTTTCTGGTAGTAGGGAGATAAGCATTCAAGTCAACCAATTATAGTATCCAAGAAATTATGCTAAGTTTCAGTTGCCACTAAATTGAAAGAATTTGAGAGATGTTCATTACAAAGTGCTTCCTTTTGTGAATTAGGGTAAAGGCTAGTGTTACTGCATTTTCTTGATCGCAACGACTTCTGCATTAGTATCTCATTTTCCAAGTATTGTGTTGTTTTTGTTTGATGAAAGGTGCCTCCTAGCAGCTTCCAAATTGCTGCAGACTTTGAATATCACTCTCATTAAAATACTGCACTGACTTATTCCAAAGTTGATCAAGGTCTGAAGGTTACAACTAGGGGTTATCTCATCAGCTACCTCGTGTGAGGAGGTAAAGAGTCGTGGAAAAGGACCCACACATCTATTATACTGCGAAATTTCTACAAACTAATAACCAACCTCTAGTCTCAATACATCTATATAGGAACTATAAAAACAAGAAAAACAAATTACCTGCAAGAGTTTTGAGTGCCTTTAGAAATTATTTTAACTTGTTCCAGAACAAGTTGCAGGGCATGCATCTCTTGTCCTATAATTATTGCGCCCTCCACTTTGCACGAATTGTGTTCCAGTGTATCCAATAACTGACCACCTAAAATATAAAGGTTCTACATGTAAGTTTTGATCATGAAATTTTGTCAAACCCAAGTTCATTCTTGTAATGAAGAAAATTTGATCCTTACTTATGCATCAAGTATTGAGGAAATGATCAATCACCCTTTTCAACTTTTCTTTTAAAAAAACGAACATATCAATATCTCTGCTAATTACAGTGCATAAGGAAGCCAAATTACATGTGCTAGTCACAAATCAAGTACTCATTGGCAATCCAAAGGAAGACAGTTTACTCATACAGGTTCCTTCTAAAAGTAGTCACATTGGAGATAAGCCAAAAGTGTTAACAAATTAAAATTGTTGACAGTAACCACTTAACATTGGAAAACTCATCTTGGACAATAATCATATTGTGAGCATTTCAGCGACCAAACATACGACACTCAAAGCTCATTAAGTACCACAACAACGAATCATCATGCTAACCTACAGAACAACAGTCAACCACAACAAATTTCCAAGAAAAAATATTTTATTCTATCCACACACCACAGCTACATTTAAGGATTTGAGCAAACATACAGAAGTCAAATTACAAAAGATAGCAAAACGCTCAACTATATTTGCCCTTATTCAGAAATTTCAGCTCAAATACGCATTTTAACAAACAGTTGGTGTGCACCAGTAAAAGAGTGATAGAACCCTTTAAATGACAAGAAAACCCTAAAAATCAAATAAGACCAACAATTGAACAAATATGCAAATATGAACAATACATTTGATCAAAGTTACCTCTGATAGATTGTAATTCACGATTAACGAACATTTGGAGTGATGAAATCGGGTTTTAGAGCTGCAATAGTGATTGAAGGTTTGTTGAAAATCTTCCCATATAGCTTAAAAATTTTGCACTAGAAATTGAAGATCGAATAGTAATACTAACAAAAGTTCAGCAAAAACGAATAAAGGGGGAAAATGAGCCGAGGGAAATTTCAGTTTTTTGAATTTAAAATTTATTTGGGGAAATATTAAACGGGGAAAGTTTAGCAGCAATTGCTGGACAACTTTCTAGAACCATTGATGCTGGGTWTTCGTGTGACATCTGCTCAAAGTCACCTTCAACCGTTGGATGACAGATCAACGGTTCACATTTTGTAATTTGTTTATGAAGCGGATTGCCAAGGTGGACTATGGTTTGAGGGTTTTTTAGGAAATGGGGTTTATTTAGGAGATTGGGGTTTTGTGGGTTTATTTAGGGAATGGAGTTTGTGGGTTTTATAATCGAATAATTACCTTGCAAATAATTAATTATAAATTTAAATAATTACCCTCTTAATTTTATTTTGTTTTTGTTTTTGTGTGGTGTTACCTAGCAATAATTATTATGAATTTTAAATAATTGTAAAAATATATTTTATATATTTTGCATTGTTGTGTGGTGTTACCTCTAATAGAAAAAATAAGTTATAAGTTCAGATAAGTAAAAGTAAGTGGACAAAGCATACCCATATCAAAATATTGATGAAATGGATTCACAAAAACGACAATAAAATATGATAAATGTTAAAGATTAGCATATATTCAATACATGTTAGTTGTTACATGTCAATTATTCAATTATCTTTCTTTCAAACTATTGTTTTGATTTAATTTGCAAATGACCAATGAATCCAATTCCTTATACTTTCTAATGGTTCATCAAAGATTGTGAATTTTTGAATAAGTGACAATCATCTAACTAAGAAATTGTTCTCGTCAATTATTTTTGCAAACAGAATTTATATTTACTGAACTTATTTTTAATGAACTGAAATAAAGTAAAACGAGTCGAATAGAGTAAAACAAGTGAAAAGAGTCAAATAGAGTCCAATGGAGTAAATAGAGTGAAATACAGTCAAATATAGTAAAAAAAAGATCGAATGGATTCAACTGAGTCAAAATGAGCCGAATAGAGTCGAAAAGAATCGAATAGAATTGAAAGAGTCAAATAGAGTTGAATAGAGTGGAATCGGTCAAATACAGTGGATTATAGTACATGGAGTGAAATAGGAAGATCAAATAGAATAAAATAGAATCAAACAGAGTCAAATATAGTGAAAAAAAGTCGATGGATCAAATAGAGTCAAAATGAGCCGAATAAAGTTGAAAAAATTCAAAATGAGTCGAATAGAGTTGAAAATAGTCAAATAGATCGAATAGTGTGGAATCGAGTCTAATACAGTGGATTATAGTTACATGGAGTGAAATTAGAAGATCGAATTAGAATCAAATAGAGTCAAATATAGTAAAAAAAGAGTTGAATGGATTCAAATAGAGTCAAATGAGCTGAATAGAGTCGAAAACAGTCAAATAAGTTGAAAAGAGTCGAATGGAGTCAAATAAGTCAAATAAAATCGAAAGGAGTCAAATACAGTGGATTATAGTTATGGAGTGATATAAAAGATCGAATTGAATCAAATAGAGTCAAATATAGTAAAAAAAAAAAAGTCGAGTGGATTCAAATAGAGTCAAAATGAGTCGAATAGAGTTGAAATGAGTCAAATAGAGTCAAAATGAGTCGAATAAAGTTGAATGAGTCGAATAAACTGATGCTCGGCGTCGATTTTTGAGCCGTTGCCGCCGTGAGCCACTACTGCTCGTTTTGTCAGGTTAGTTTCTCATTTTTTTTCCCTTTCTTTGTGGTTTATTGTTGGCAATTCTGCTCATTATTTTTTATTTTTAGTTTGAAATTCTAATTTCTTTGGTAACTAGTGTATTTTTTCGGAAAACTGAATAACTTAGCAATTGTTGAATTGTTGTTTGAAAACTTGATTTTTGTGGGAAAATCTGATTTTTTAAGCCATGGTGGTGTGTTCTCAAAATTAGGTTCGAGTCCTACATAGGCTTCTGTTATGCTTGGTTTATAGGCAATATGACAGTTATATTGTTATGTGATTGGATTTTCAACAATTAAATGGAAATGCAGTGTATGGTCACCAATATTATAAACTTGAACTAGTATTTGGCCCGGATGATACTCCGGATTAACACGTATTTTAATACATATAAAATCATAAATATAAACTTATAATGATTTTAACTGCAAATTATTTTGTCATAAAAAACCTACAAATTATTTCTAACTAAAAAAGTTATTTAATTATATTCGAGTATGCTTATATAGCATACAATTCATGTTTCATACATTTGATAACATAATAAAAAATTAGATAATAAAACCAATGTGTTATGAATAATTATAAATAATTACAATTTGATACTCCGTATGTGTTTGAATATTTTTATTTATTGTATTATTAGACAAAAATATAGTGTAAAATTAGAAAAATAATGTCCACATTCTTAGTTAATCCTAAATATAATGAGCTTAATATGCATGTAAAATTTAAATTCACTATTTTTTAACAAAGAAAATGTTACACACATATTCTATATTTTCTATAATTTACTATAGTTACTATAAAATAAACAAAACAAAACAAACGACCCTTCATTTATGTAATTATGTAATTTTTAGAAGGGGATTCTTTTAAGTAAATAGATGAAGAATTATTATTCTTTTTAATTTAACCTATCTAGATATTTTTTTAATCAAATGATATCTAAAAGCTTTAGATTTCGACATATAATGAGAAAAACTATCGATCAGTTAACTACTACTAAAATAAATCTCACCCTAAATTTTCCTCCAAAAATTCCGCACATACTTCATTAATCTATCTATCTATATATTAATAATTAAGCAAAACCATCATCTTAATTTTCCCTCTCAAAATTATCGCTCATATCCTCGTAATGAATAATGGCATAAAAAACACAACGCATTAATATAAATTAATAATTATGTTTGAAAATGAAAGTGATCATTTGACTACTGCTATGCTACAAGGTATTTATTATTAACCTATATTTTGTCTAATAATACAATAAATAAAAATATTATTACTCTTATCCTATTTTGTTTATATTTTCAGCAAAATGTCTATTTATTAGGTTTTTCATTAAAAAAAAACTAACATTTTAATAGTAGAAATATTTTTGTTTTTTCTAGTATTTTATTTTTATTTAAATTTTTTTTGTTTTGATTTGATTTATTTATTTCTTTTTATCTTTGTTTTTTGTATAGATAAGATACTCCATAGATGAGATTTTATTTTCTTCTTTTTGAATTTTTTACATTGATTCAAATTGTCAATTTCATTCACCACGTCCTCCATATGCTAGCAAATTAGCTAGAAAGTTCTTCAATCCACTATTAATTATTTCCGATGTTTTAAGATATGATTCCAATTCTCATCTTTCCAAACATTTCTACACACAATGTTAAATTAGTATAACAAATAAATAAAAGTTATAAAATTCCGAAGTGTAATGATTATATAAATTAAGAATCGAAGTGTATGTGTAAGTAATTATAAACAACAAACTTTAACTTTATCAAATTATTTAAATTAAATACTTGATTATTTGCGGTGAAAAGTTGATATTACAAACCATCTCACTTATTATTGCTTGAATGTGTTACGTTGAAATAATAAACTTTCTCTCTCCAATCTACTTTTGAAAGAGTCGAATCCTTTGAAAAAAGTATACATCGAATGATTTTTTCTTAAAAAAACATGAGAAATAATTAGAATTAGTCATATATAGCCACTAATAAAACATATAATGAAGGTAAATAATGCATAAACATGTGACATAGTTGAAATATAAGAATAGTAAAATAAACTTAATATTGAAAGAATAACAATTAAACTATTGAATTGAAAAATTCAATTTTGATGATTGAAACAGTTGTGTTCTTTTCTACATACATAACATTATATCTTTATTTACTCAAATAAGATATCTTAATTTAAACAGCAAAATTGAGCTTTGGAGAGAATTTAATTTAAACGAAACCAAATTGTGCTTATTGTTTGTGGAGTAAGATTACATATTGGTTTGTTGTAATTTGCAGTTTGAACTAAGTTATTGAATATAGCTGAGAGAATGTCGATGGCGGAAGTTTTCGTTGAATCGGGGTTGGCAAGTGTTGCTTATTTCAGTTCTCTTCTGAAAAAGGTAGAAAATTCAAATTCAATTCATATTTTCCAACTTTATTACTTTGATTTTTATATATAATTATATATGTGTGAGTGCCTTGTGCTGTTGGTAGGTGTAGACACCTGAAAGTGTCTCCCCAAATGAGTAATCCGTGATGAAATATACGCGTCTCGCGTTTGTTCGACTCGGAAAGATGCTTTGACTCACGAAAGTTGAGAATACGTGAGGTCGTACTCGGAATTATTGAGCAAAGGTCACTACAAGGCAAACATGTTTTCTTTCGGTTTTCTCGATAAACTCAAAGGTTTTCAAAGTTTTCAAACGAGTTACACTGGCGATTCTCATGCTTTTTGATTTTCATCATGTGCGTCACATTTTTCTGAATCCGCCAGTATTTTTAAATTATTTTCTGATTTTTCTATGATTTTCTATGAATTTTGCAATGTTTAAATAGCAGAATACGCAGAAAATACGTGAATAATTAGAAAAATACTCCGGAAATACGTGGACCTTCTAGAAAATTCTAGAACTCCTTGCTTGGAGAGCAAGGGTGTCTAGGTGCGTCGAATCAAGGGAAATCACGATAAATCGGAGGAAATCGAAATATTTCGAGATTTTTGGGAAAAACAAAATCATTGAGCGTATATACGCAAGTGATGAGCGTATATAGCTCAACAGGAGTATAATACGCTCAACAGGAGCGTATATACGCTCACCTTACTATAACGAAATGCCAAAATCCATGGAAAAGGAGAAGCGTATTACGCTGGGATGAGCGTATATACGCTCCTCACCTGCGTATATACGTCATCTCCAGCGTATATACGCAGGTTTTTCCTGCCTCGTTTTGCCTCGTGCCTATAAATACTTCTCTGCTTGCTCATCCGGACGACTTTCAATACGCACAATTCACGGATTTCTCATCTTCAACTGACACGACTTTCAATACACTTCACAAAGTCACGAGACACATTCATAACTCTCAAACACTCAAACACCATTCGTTTTCAATTCAAGGCATCGATTCTATTCGAATCAACAAGCGAAACAAGGGTATAATCTGAGATTACTCACAAAACCTTTCTCTCACTCTTTTTCAATTCCTTGTCTCTTTAATTTGATTAACCACTATTTTGAGTTTTAATTCAATTAAGCAATGTAAACTCACTTGTTAATGTTTCATGTAAATATGTAGGTTTTTCTTAAATTTTCATTGTTTCCATTGTTTTCTTGGTTTTCATTTTATTTTCATATTTTATTGTCATACTAACGCGTTTGCTTGTCTCAATTAGCAATTCAATCGAAGGACGATTCCCTTGAGTTTCATTCTTATTCTAACGATTTGATTGTTTGCAGTGACAAGGTGAGAAGGGCGCACATACATTTATTATGCCTTACTAACCTTTGTTTTTCATGTCTCTTATGTATATATTCATCACACTTGTATATATTGCTTAAACAAGACCGGAATTTAATCGTTTGTCAATTAAAGTCAGATAATCATGGACGACCGGTTTTCTAAGCACTTATTAACATTGATAACAATCAAGTGATCGCCTTATCCATTGTAGAAGTCTTTGGTTGTACATAATAGCAACCCACCTATAATCAATGCACTTCAAAGTCAAATCAATAGGCTTTTTGAATTCAATTGTTTATTTTGGAATTACAATGAGACCGAGTAGAGGCCGCTACATGCGGCGAATTGGGTTAACAGATTGATTCGTACCAGTCTCCGAACCCACGACTGGTTACTTGATTGGACGTGGGGCCATTAATTTGGCACCAATGTTTCGGGGCGTCCGTGAATAACTATATAGGCACGGTGGCGATCCCCTCAATTCGACGACACACCCCAACGCATTCACATCGGATTCCATGGCTAACTCCATGACACTGAAGCTGAGGTAGCCCCTGCCTAAGGCGGGCGAAGCCCTACAGTTTTGGCGACTTCACTGGGGATAATCACCATTTGGTGAGTGGACAGACTTGAAAGTCTCGTAGTTCCATATTCATAATCAATTGAATTTTGCTTGTGACCCTTCGAATAGGCACCTTGGTCTCATATGGGCATGTTCTTGCTCGAGATCACCTTAAGGGGGATTTACCTTGTTGCATGTGGTTAATGGATACATGGCTAAGGTAAGTCCTATCCCGCCATGCCGCGTATGCACGTGTTACTCGATGCGTGTAAATAAGGGGTATCTCGGCCATACATCACCAATGTTGTGGTGGTGAAATTGGACCCAGCTCTACTCTTAGGCATGGTACACTATCAGACTTAACCAAGCGACCTATAGTTCATTAGATCCTGACCTTAAGTGAATAAATTGGATTTGTGTTTCAATCAATGTGCTTGTTAACTTGTGACTCTCATTGTCCAAATTCTTAACCACCAATTAAGCCCAGTCCTTAATCTATGGTTCAAGACATGAAGCTTGACGATCCATTAGGCCATTTCAAAATCAATTTCAAACTCCATTCGACTAGAATCTGACTTAGGTTCGTTTCCGATCCAAGAGTCTTAAATCTGACTTAGATTCGACTTTTGAACCTTAAACCTAAATTAGGTTCAATTCAATCTTAATCAAGACCTTAAATTGAATTAGGTTCAATTCAATTCCAATTCAAAAACTTAATCTGAATTAGGTTCAATTCAATTTCAACCCAAGAGCTTGAATCTGATTAGGTTCGCTTCAACTTCTAAGAACCTTAAGACTGAACTAGGTTCGATCATAGACTCCACCCTAGGCCCATTCAATTTCAAGTGGCTCGTAGGTCTAAGAGGTCCTTAATTCTGAAATAGGCCATCTTAGGTTTGAATCTTTCTCGAGTCTAGCGCCTTAATCAAGATTTAGGTCTAGCCATCAAGTCTACTCTCGAGTTCAGTTCCTTAAGTCCAGAACCTCAGACTGAGTTAGGTTTGTTCTTAAGAGTTTTCAAGTAGACCATTCTTTTGTTTCTGGGTCTAAAGTGTAATTTCTTGATTTCAGCAAGATAGCAAAGACTCGCAACTTGTCTCTGGGGCCAAAGAGGCAAGAAGTCAAACACATCTACTCCACAAAAGGCCCATGTCTCTTGACCCTACCATCCACAAAAAAGCCTAATCCTATACCTCCTTGGCCCAACTGCGAAAAACATCAAACACCAACTACCATCAAAGCCTCATGAGTCACCCAAGGCACGGGTCATCGATCTGCGCGGCCTTCTCTGGATCGAGTCATAGAGTCCTAGTCTAGCGACTGTGTCCTTTCAATTCCTGTCCCTTGAGTCTATGTAGTCTCTTCCTAATACAATAAGCCGCGTACATTCAGCAATAAATGATTCATTTGTTTTTGGCAATATTATTTCTAATTCTATGCAAGTCCAACACTCATGGCCACAATTGTTTAATCTAATGCTGATGTCAATTAATTTAATTTGAACAATGCCCAGAGAGGCCTTCTTTCACAGCTCCAAAATGACCCTTCCTCCATTCCTTTGTCACATCAAATCAAAATCCCTTGCAACTTTTTGAGCACAACACTATCAATTAGCCTATTTTCTTTCATCACCACATCTCCTAACCCTTTGGACCAAACGGTGTGTAGGAGAAAAGACACGTGCAAAAGAAGAAAAGGAAAAGAATAAAATGGGCAAAAAAGAAAAAGCAAAAATCAAAGTTCAATACAAAAGTTTTCACAAATCAAACAATTTCAAAATGCAAATCAAAGTCCAAAGCCCAATCAAACAAAAAGCAAAAGTCTAAAGAGCACACTGCGCACCGTGGGTCACTTCATAACTATCAAGCCTTTTCAACCTCAAACCACGCCTCACATTACAACCACAAGCCCTCCACATGAGGCATGTCCAAATTCGCCATCAGAACTACGTTGGTCCTGATCTGTAAGGATACGTAGGAGCCTCTTCTCGAGGGTCGACCGGATCAGCATTAACATTAATCATTGAGGCTTTTGAGTGCTTTGACTTGCTAAGAATTTGATAATGGTTTTACCAGTCTAGAACTGACATAGACTCATGTTTGAACCTACATCATTAGCCACCTCGTATCTAGCACATCTTTGACCCTTAGTCACAAATTTGACCTTTTTGTTTCTCGAACCATAGTCTATTCTTGGTACCTTCAAGGACTCATGTGAATCCAAGAAGTAAAGCCACTGACTTTGGGTCAGTAACATCTTGTTGGGGAACTCATCCATACAATCCATCCACCTTCCCTGGTGTTGACTCTAAGCGTAAATCAGTTGTCTCAAAGTCTCGCTGGGGGGCTCGTCATCATCATGGCTCCTTAATTTCCAGTTGGGGCTTCTTGTTCCTAAGGCCTATTACGTGTTCAAGTCTTGCTATCAGTGGAAATCCTGAAAAATCACTTTTGGACCTGTCTCTTTCCAATAAAGTCACTGTCCTCAATGTTAAGTCAAGTCACAGTCTCGTCTAAATGTCACCTTCTCTAGTCATCTTCAATGAACACTCTTCAATTGGCATTGGTAACTAGATTGACTCTAGTATCGTCCTTTCATGTCTAGAACCAGACCTAGACAAGATCTTTCAAAAAGGCTCATTCAATCATGTCTAGAACCAGACCTAGACTGGACTCTTTCAAATTCAAAGACCCTTTCAACATGTCTAGAATCAGACCTAGACAAGTCACTTTTCAATCATGTCTAGAATAGACCTAGACAAGTATCTCAATTCATGTCTAGAATCAGACCTAGACAAGACACTTTCAAATCATGTCTTGAACCAGACCTAGACAAGCCACTTTCAATGACTCTCATCAACCATGTCTAAAACCAGACCTAGACAAGACTCCTTCAATGACTCTCTCAAATCATGTCTAGAATCAGACCTAGACAAAGACTCTTTCAAAATTCAAAAGACTCTCAAACCATGTCTAAAAACCAGACCTAGACAGAGACTTTTCCAAATTCCATGCTCTTTCAAACTATATGCTGGAACCAGACTCAGACAGGGCCTTCCAAACTCAAAGACTCTTTCAAAACAATGACTCCTGCCCCTCTCCAATATCAAGGTCACAAGTAAAATCAACATTGCATGCAAGTTTCAATAGACATAAAACAGACTATGTCGTCACAAGGGTAGTCTTATCTGAATTAGGGCTATCATTTTCAAGTCAATGCTCATTTCTTCGAAAGCATGGAACGCACCTGCATTTCTCCCAGTCAGCCGAATGGGGAGACTGCTCAAGACTCAGACACATAAAGCACATCAAACCGCATGGGACACGGCTACAGGTAAAACTAACCTTTGTTTTGCAGGTACGATGGCGAAAAAGGTAACTCAGGTTCGCAGAACGTCTTGAGTTGTCTCCGTCCCGAATCGATACTTTACTTTCGTCTACGAAATTATCGGTCTCTTCAGACTCAGTCAAAGTGGGGCTCTTCTGTAGACACCTGAAAATTGTTCTCCCCAATGAGTAATCCGTGATGAATATACGCGTCTCGGTTTGTTCGACTCGGAAAAGATGCTTTGACTCACGAAAGTTAGAAATACGTGAGGTGTCTATCGGAATTATTGAGCAAAGAGGTCACTTACAAGGCAAACATTTTTCTTTCGTTTCTCGATAACTCAAAGGTTTTCAAAGGTTTTCAAACGAGTTACACTGGCGATTTCAGCTTTTTGATTTCATCATGTGCGTCACATTTTTCTGAATCGCCAGTATTTTTAAATTTATTTTCTGATTTTTCTATGATTTTCTATGATTTGCAAGTGTTTAAATACGCAGAATACGCAGAAAATACGTGAATAATTAGAAAAATACTCCGGAAATACGTGGAACCTCTAGAACATTCTAGAACTCCTTGCTTGGAGAGCAAGGGTGTTCTAGGTGCGTCGAATCAAGGGATATCAGATAAAATCGGAGGAAATCGAAATATTTCGAGATTTTTGGGATAAAATATACAAAATCATTGAGCGTATATACGCAAGTGAATGAGTGTATATACGTCAACAGGAGCGTTATATACGCTCAACAGGAGCGTAATATCGCTCACCTACTATACGAAATTGCCAAAAAATCCATGAGAAAAGGAGAAGCGTATATACGCTGGGATGAGGTAGTGAGTCGATTACGCTCCTCACCTGCGTATATACGCTCATCTCCAGCGTATTACGAGGGTTTTTCCTGCTCGTTTTTGCTCGTGCCTATAAATACTTCTTCCTTGCTCAGTCCGGACGACTTTCATACGCACAATTCACGACTCTCTCACTTCACTTGACACGACTTTCAATACACCTTCACAAGTCACGAGACACATTCATACACTCTCAAAACACTCAAAAACATTCGTTTTCAATTCAAAGCATCGATTCTATTCGAATCACAAAGCGACAAGGGTATAAATCTGAGATTACTCACCAAAAACCTTTCTCTCACTCTTTTTCAATTCTTTTGTCTCTTTAATTGATTACCACTATTTTGAGTTTTAATTCAATTAAAGCAATGTAGAAACTCACTTGTTAATGGTTTCATGTAATATGTAGGTTTTTCTTAATATTTTCATTGTTTCATTGTTTTTCTTGGTTTTTATTATTATTATTCATATTATTATTGTCATATCTAACGGCGTTTGCTTGTCTCAATTAGCAATTCAAATCGAGGACGATTCCCTTGAGTTTCATTCTCATTCTAAAATTTGATTGTTTGCAGTGACAAGGTGAGAAGGGCGCACATACATATTATATGCCTTACTAACCTTTGTTTTTCATGTCTCTTATGTATATATTTCAATCACACTTGTATATATTGCTTAAACAAGACCGGAATTTAATCGTTTGTCACATTTAAAGTCAGATAATTAGACGACCGGTTTTCTAAGCACCTTATTAACATTGACTAACAATCAAGTGATGCGCTTATCCATTGTAGAAGTTTTGGTTGTTACATAATAGCAAACCCACTAGTAATCAATGCACTTTCAAGTAGTCAATCAATAGCTCTTTTTGAATTCATGTTATGATTTATGGAATACAATGAGACCGAGTAGAGGCCGCTAAAATGCGGGCGAATTGGGTTACAGATCTGATTCGTACCATGTCTCGAACCCGACGACTGGTTACTTGATTGGCGTGGGGGCCATTAATTTGGCACCATGTTTCGGGCGTCCGTGAATAACTATATAGGCACGGTGGGATCCCTCAATTCGACGACACACCCAAGCATTCACATCGGATTCCATGCTCAACTCCATGACACTGAAGCTAGGTCACGCCCCTGCCTAAGGCGGGCGAAGCCCTACAGAGGGAAATGAGTTGGAGGAGGCACAAGTGGTGAATGCTTTATCTTGGGCATCCTAGCTACACGATACCTTTATTGAGCTGTTTTTGGCCTATTGCGAAGAAGAAGATTGACGTTGAGGTAGTGGAATTGTTAAAATACAACTTGAGGTTAAATTATCCCGGGGGAGTTGTAAATTCTATGCAAGAGAGATTTTTTGTCAATTGTGAAGAAATGGATGATGTCTATCTATTGGAGTGATTGAGACATGTTTTAGAATGCGGGCGGTTTTTAGATCTCCATGAGCTTGATAGTTTTGCCTTTTGTCGATCACTTGACCTAGCACCATCTTTGAGGGGTTATTCTAATTCTAATCCCAATTTAAACATTTTCAAATTGTATAGTAACCATACGAGTAAAAAGTATTTTTTTTTATCATGTTTCGATATAATTATTAAGAGTCCGGACATTTTTCGAGTTTATCTACTTTTCTTTCGACTGGTGCATAAGCATTTGATGATCTTGTGGTTTTTTCTTTAGTATTAAGTAATACCCTATCTGGTTTTTTATTTGCACAATTCCATTTTGCAACAGTTTCAAGACTCAACTTTGATACTAATGACTCAAATTATATATTTTTAAAACATTATAAAATTTGATATTAATAACTATACATTTACGTCGAATCAAACAACAGAAACAAACAACATTTCACTTGACTATTTTATACATTAATAAATTTGATAAAAAAGTTGTCAAAGTTTATTAACTTGACTCCAAAAAGGAAATGATGCAATAGATTTGTAGGTTTATTTTAGGTATTACAATAAATTTTGCTAATTTTTTATATGTCAACAATGTGTTTTTTTATATTTTGACTGTACATTCACAATAAATATTTTTCTATTTTTAATAAAGTATTTGTTTGGATTATTGTATTATTTGTCATGATTGTTTATAATTTACATCAATCGTTCAATGAATTATTAACAAGTGTTTTATGTACTATTTGATAAAATATAGTTTTTTATGTACTACAAGTCTACACTTTATAATTGTTTTATGAATATCCATGTTATTTATGAAATCCACATGTGATTTTATGAAAATCAAGATATTTTTTAAACTATATACTTGTTTGAATTTATAAAATAGATTAGAATCTTATAAAATACGAACTTTTAAAGAACTAATTTGTTACAATATAAATACTAGTATGTTTGGCACGCGATGCGTGCACGAAAAAACTGAGCTTCAAACTTAGTGTATTTTTAATAACTATAATAAAATTTAATTTGTTTTTGGACAATACGCTTATAATTCAAATAATACAATATAAATAGTCCTTTACTCCTTTGTAAGTTTTTAATGTATAGTTAAATATTTTAGTAACGTTGCTATTTTGTTAATAATTGCATTGATTGCATTAATTCATTAAATTTGGTAAGTTTTATAGTGTTTACTATCTAAATTTCACTTACAAAATTTGATTAAATATGATACTTTGATTATTTGACTTTTATTGTTATTTTTTTAAAATAATACTAATGGGTGTAAGGGTAATTATTAATATCATAGGGGGGACACCATTGCTCCCCCTTGGCTTATATAATAAAGATAGATGAGTTTTTGTATCAAGAATACATACCATAAAAAACAAAATTTTTAATTATTTTAAAATAATCTCTATTATAAAGGCGAAAGGGGAGAAGATGGTGTCCCTCTCTAAAATACAATACCTCTAATGAATTAATGTATGCTAAAAGACTTTTGATACCTTGTAAGGTCTTATTATAAAAAAATTATAAATTGATGTGCTTAAATTACCAAAATAAAGAATAACATTTATTATGTGACTTAATTAAATTAGTGAAAAAATTCAAAATGTGAAGATCATTATTCAAATTGAATTAAAACATATAGCGAATATATTTTGAATTCAAATCATAGTTTATTAGTTCTTCTTTTTATTTATGGGCAGGTCATAGTTACATACAAATTAATTACAATCAAAAGTTAATCATAACGACTATTATAGATATATAATATTAATATTAAATATTTTAAAACATTTAATTAAATACATACTATATAATATTTTTAATTAACCCGAATTTTCATAGGTTAAGCAACGCATCGCGTGCACGTAATTAACTAGTAACTTCTAAGAGAACCAAATTTTAGATCAAATATTTGATACTATTATATTTTGAAAGTATATTTTGAGACATCTAAAAATTCCAAAAATTTTGTTTGCTTTTTTGCACCCTCAAAAATCAAAATTCATGTCACCCAAAGCCCAAAATGAATTATTGAATTGCTTGCATTTCAACCTCTCCTGTCCTTGTAGGGGACGGCGTCTCTGTGTCTTTCTCTCTCTCTCCTTACTCGACGACGGCGACGGCGTCTCTATCTGCGCGCGCTGGCCATTGTTGGTTGCTACGTGTTGTTGCGTTGCTATGGATCGATCTTATATGACTGTATCATGTTAGGGTTCGGTTTTTCAAGGTACTCCTCTTCTTCCCTAATTTTGTCTTCAATTCTTATCTTTTATCAATTATTTTGTTGTTGGAATTATTTATGAGTTTTGTTTCCAATTTCACTCTATTGTTTGTTTTCGAATTAATTATTTTCGATTTGATTTTGGGGCTGAATTTTGAAGACCAAAACAATGAAATATGATAATTAAATTACAACACACATTCATATTGCTACAAAAACACTCTGATTCTCTCTAAGTGTGTTGTGTGTAAGGCAAAGGAAAGACCAACCGAAGAACATACCGGGTTTTACTGATAACTAACTTATTTTATTTTACTGCTTTTGTAAATCACCATCTCTTTTCAAGCACCTTTTCCACATCGCATCTGTTCATCCAATAAATTGGATTTTAGGTATTTTTWAAAAAATAATTAAATGAAAATAATATGGAAGTGCCATGTGTCAACAATGTATGTAAAAACCCTGTTATTAAATATAGTAATAGATTAGTTTTCATGTTGGTTGCATAGACAATTGAAGTAGGAGTTAAAACAGGAAACTTCATTTGCTTATGTTCAAGTTGAACAAGTACGATTACTTGAAACAGAAAAGACTTTAGAGCAAAGTACAATTCTTTGTGCTCATAATAACTTGTGCCCAAGTTATATGGATACATAAGTCGAGTACAGGCCTTGAATTTAGTTAAAATTTCAATACACCACAATCACAGTCTAAAGACCCCATCTATGAAACTATACTATCCCCTAATACACTTACTATTGACAACCCTAGAACAATGACATCTTCCTATCATACATACACCACATCAATCAAAAGAACCTRCATTCTTCACAAAATGAATGATCATTCTGCCACCAATAACTAATACTAATCAGTACTAAAAAAGATCAATGTACTAACCACAACCTGCCCACATCCAGTTCCACTCCGTTCTTGGCTTCGAAGCAACTCGAGTTAAACTCACAACTCACAGAAACAAACCCAATTAACAACAAACTCTTCTTCAAATAACAAYATCCCCTCAATCTATTTCTAATTCCAACAGTGGAGCAAGAGCACCACTATCAGTGCAATCATCAAAAGCCAAAAATCAGCAAAATCAAACTTCAGGAAACAAATTACACGATGTCCAACCTGCAATTTATCATGTGGATGCCATATTCAATAAGAAATTTAAAAACATCAAACAGGGGATGAAACTTATGGGTCCAATACAGGTGACATTCRCAACTGAATAGCAATAAGTTATCAGAAGCAACTACAATAATAAGAGGGCAATAGTTTTAAATAAGTTTAAGCTGCCACATAAGTTTAATCAAGTACTAAAAAGCTAATTACATATCTCCTAATAATAAGTTTACATTTTCAGTATTTTTGCAAGCCAATTGCCATACAAACTGTNAAAAAAAAACCATTGACCATTGGGCTACATGTTTTGACAACCGTCAGCCATCTATGTCCATCCTTTTGTGAGAGGAACCCTGCTCAACCCTGCATTTGAAAAATATTAATTCAGTAGAAGTATTAGGTGTATTTTACAAGGAATCCAATGCTAACAAGGATAGCTCAAATGTGAAACATGAAAAAAACAGGTCAAATACACTGACTACAAACAGGTTTGAAAAATGCATTAGAACAAAACTAACCTCGCTAACATTGAACCTATGGACTAATGTTTAAGATTGACCATGTCAGGTGAAGCAAAAAAAATAGGCGTATCAACTAAGGCACCGGTCTCTTCATTTCGACATGAAGAATATCTGCTATATTCTTCGTTTTCCGTACCTTAACCAGTTTATGTCAAATTAGACAACTTCAATTAATATGCAACAACAAAACAACAAAGGACTACAAAAACAAGGGGCAAAATGACTTTATAAATATATTACTCAACCAAAATCAAACTACCAGTTTCATTTGACACATGATAAAATCATGGACATCAAACAAGGAAAACTAGCAGCTATTCACAGCAGTGTAAATAAGAGTAAAAAGCAAAAAAATGGTGTTGATACAAGAAATTAAGAGTATATAAAATTTGGGAATTTTCCAGTTTTTCAAACACAAAGCATAAGGCCTCCACATAAAACTCTCAACATCAAACCCAACATCCAAACCCAAACTCAAAGTTTTGAGCTTTGATACATCAACAATAATGGCAGAACCACCAAAAAATAATAATGCAGGTGGGTATAATACAAGGTCATAAGTCGTTTAGTAKAGTTAGTAAATAGCACTTATATTGGCGATTTGGGACAAAAGGTCAATAACTCAATACTTTTTCAATGCATCCCTTCTTAAATGGATCACCAAATTTGATATGAGAAGTAGGATCTKTAAGAACAMCAATTAAMAAAGTAATAACTTGTTTTTGTGTCAATATYTAACTCTTTATGTKAAAAATAAGATTGAATRGCATAGTTGCATTTTGATCACCCTTCAAAAATAAGGTTATTTAAGTCAATCCCTTTGGCTTATGATGGAATTCATTTTCTGAAGTAGTAACTTCACAATCTGAACAACAAATTCTGAGTTTTGTTGATGGAAAAAAAAATTCATTGGATGTATATTCTTCTCATATGACTCCTGTGTAAATGAACAGCATCCCAAATAATGATATATACTCATAAAAATAAATTATGTTGCTATTGTAGTGTTAAACTCTTCTTTGCGGCCACTTTTGGCTTTTTGCTGATATGAACTGCCAAGACAATGTTTAGAAATATTTTGGATACTAAAATAGGTGATTGCTAAAGCGAGCTACTCAAAATCATAAATAAGACAACACACTTAAGAGGGTGTTCAGACATTTGACATTATAGTAAACATTGCAATTGAAGAATAAATTCTTACCTTGCATGCTTTGATCTTCGTTAGGGCAATTTCTTCATTCTCGGCCCACTAATTGTGCCTGCATCCTCATCCTGATTTCATAAGGAAGCAGGATAGAATTATAGAAATCCTTATATAGGAAAGAGATAAGGATTGGAGTTAAGTAATTATAACTCGTCAGATCAATAATGTCGGGTGAATTATGGAGCCTGCCGAGTAGTTTCCTTCTCTTAGTACCACCACTATTCTTTGCAGAGAATCGTACTTCTTAAGAAGGCTTCTAACATCATCTGATGGACCTTGATCGGTCTGGGGACGGCCTCTCTTCTTCGTTGAGATTCTAGCCAGATACATTGGAGGGCAAACACTACTATGGTAGCATCGCTTTTTGAGACTCTCATCGTAACATTCAAATTAAGGAGTGATAGCCACTATCTCTAAGAACCAACTTCACGCCAACTCCGAGGTTCAAAGCACATATCCCAGAAATGAATAACAGAATTATCAACAAAAGAAATATTATACAATTTCTCCTAAATCTTAAGATTTTTCACATTTTTTACCAATAAATTGACCCATTCACACCACAATAACATACATGAATTAATCATAAACGGCAAACAAATAAGAATTAACTTCACACACTTCAACACCAAACTAACAAAAAGAATTACCTACAACATTTTTAGTGTTTTTTAGAGGTTGCATCTCATCCTTTGCATCAAAAAAAATTAAAAAAAAAAATAAAATAATACACAAAATATAAACGGCCCATTTTTCTATGAACAGGGGAGTTAATGTGGCATTTGCTAATATCAAACAATTAATTGAGTAGAGATTAATTGTAAAAAAAAAGCCAATTTTTCTATGAACATTTGCAAAGCGCAGTTGAGTACAATTGTATTGTGAGGTCACTGAACAGCTTGCTCCAGAGAAGGAAGTGGAAGAAATTTTGCACCATATGATGGGCGTATTGAAGATGTATACAACAATATTTGATGTTCTCTTCTACATTTAAAGTCCCAATTAATGTTAATTGATATTAGAAAAAAGGCCAATGAAGAAGTAAACCTTCCTTTTACAGGTTTGAGTTTTTTTACTAACAAAAGCTGTTAAATACCAACAATTAAAAAAAACGCCAATTAAGGAAGTAAACCTTCCTCTTCACTGGTTTGACTTTTTTTTACTAAGAAAGCATTAAATACACACAAAAAAAAGGCAATTAAGGAAGAAAAACAGCAATATTTGGAGCACAAACGGAAAAATTCATAGCAGCAAACATCAATTACAACACTTAGCACACATTCAGCAACACAAATGACCAACTCAAAACCTAAAACAACTAATTACAAACAAACGAGCAATTCGGGAGAAAGCCAATTGATACAAACAAATAAACGATCCAAAATGAGTTAATCAATTGCAATTCCATTTGGAAAGGAAATCAAATTACAACAATTCGATGTCGGAATAAAGACTAAGAGACGACCTTACTCTTGATCGCTGCTTCGTCTTCATCAATGTCACATCTTCCCACCATATCCGCCATGGGTCGCCATGTAGCTGTGTACTTTGTATATAATACAGTGAAGATCGAATTACAGAATAAATATGGGAAGAAATGGGGTCTGAGAGGGAGGAGCAACTTCACAGAGGGTGAGGTGGGAAAAATGAGCTCTCTTACAACTTGAAACAAGAAACAGGAGAAGTATGAATTGCACACATAAAAGCTAACAGGCAGACGTGAAGTACGTTGAGCAAGATAACGAGAATGTTAACTTGCGTTCATGTATGAACCACATGCTTTACTTTTATTTCCAATTAAGACCAAAAATGCACTGGATTGGAGAGCTAAATCAATCCATGATTGAATAGAGGAATCCTCAATTAAAGAGGTTATATTATGAAAATACAGATTAATAACATTTTTCATTAGATTGCCTTAAAATTAGAAAAGTCCATTGATAATTTGCTTTTGAATTCGCATTGCTAAATTGAGTCCAAACTTACCAGAATTTGCTTATTGTGGTTTGTGGTTGGTAGGGAATTTAGAGAACTATTCTTCATTTTCTTATTGATCATGAGTACTTATTTGTGGGTTTTTTAATGTTAAAGCAACTTATGCTTGTCGCTTAATCAATTGTATTCAATATTGTGAGCCTACATTGGGCATCCACACACATAATCTATGGTTCTTGTCTAGTTTTCTTCTCCAATAAATGGTCTTAAAGTTTATTTAACTATGTGATATGCATTATGAAATAAGGAAGATGCATAACTTTACTTGGCAGACTGACTGTTGGAGATTAGTGTCCCTCACTCTAAAAGACGATTTGTAGTAACGAATAGTCGATATATACTATATGGACTTCATATATAGTATAATTCTCCCCTTCTTCGAAAAAGGCTCATGCACTTTCCAACATAACTTTTTATATCGTTATAATCTATACAAGATTAATTCCCTCGGTCGATGCACGGTTTTATTAATTTATTTGTAAAGAATTTTAATCAAAATTTGCTTATATTTATGATAGATAATACTTTTTTTGCAACCAATTGAATAATACGTAAAAAAACAATTGAATAATACAAAAAATGATGTAATTTTTCATATGATTTGTTAATATTTAACACACAACACATAATTTTTTGTTTATCAGCACAAAAATGTTCTGTATTTATTCTCCCTCCGTTTTTTTTAGTTGTTCCAGTTTCCATTTTGGAATGTTTTCAAATAGTAGTTRCAAACCAATTTAAAAATAACTTTTTTACTTTTTACCTACTTTATTTACTCAAACATTAATGAATTACTCCTTTCTAAAGTAAACATTCATTACCTTATCCAATCTATTCACTCAAAATTAATTTTTCCCAAAAAATTTCATCCACTCATTTACTCTTTTACATAACTTTCTCAACATTTTATCTAAATCAGTCAACTCTTAAACACCATGCTATTTCTATATGGAACATCTAAAAAAACGGAGGGAATATATGATAGTTGAAGAATAATAAATGTATAAATTTTTATTCTCAAAGCAATTTAAGAAGAAGAAGAAATGAAAATAGTAACAATACTTAAGATCAATTTTAATTTTCAAAGCACATTTATTAATTTATATTCAATAGTTTTTTTTTTCACATATAAATGCAAACTATGCTACATTGACTCGGTGTCTTGTGTCAGTGTCSGTGTCAAGCGTCAGACTCGCTCATTTTCTTGAAAAAAAGTGTTTTTAGTTAAAAAATGAAGTGTCAAGTGTCGGTATCGGAGTCCGACACGAGGCCAGTCGACACCGGTACGTGAACTAAATGAAAGAGTCTGTGTAACATAGAATGCAATCATTAATTAACTTGAGTTGGGAGGGAAAACTAAGGTGGAGATTGTTTTAGTATTAGTACAAAACGCAATGTCTAAACATTAATGATGTACTTGCTAAGGTAAATCAAATAAGCTTTCAAATGACTACGATTATTCTTTTACATTGAAAATTCTTTAGAAGATTCTTATTACTTGTGAAAGATAGTTTCCTTTTGAATTTAAAAGTTATTCAGAGTCTTAAGTAGCAAATGATGGCACATAATTGGTCCTATGAATTGTGGCTTGAATAATGATGATGATGGCAATAGATAGAATACTTTGGTGGCTTAAAGTGGAGCACTGAACTCAATAAGGCTTTCTATAATAAGTGGACATCTGAAATACAGCCTAATCACACCGTACTTGGTATTTCTGTCTTCATTGCAATAATTCAATTGATTGTCTTCATTGGAAGGGAAGTTTTTGATTAGTTTAAGGAAATAATGTAAAAACACACCTTTTATGACAACTTCTTTTGTGAAAAAAAATCTTTTATGTTAATTTTCGCATTAAAACACCTTTTATGCTAATTTTTTTAGTCATTTTTACCATCAAAAAAATAGAATATTCCAGCCCTAGGGTATCATTAAGTCCTAGGTCTAAGCCAGATAAAGTCCAACTTTACTAAAGTGTAGTATAGCAAAGTACGGGGGGCCATATCCATGGAGAAACAAGGTGAAATAGCGAAGTTCAAGTCATTAAATTTGAAAGGGAATTGATTTGGGAATTTTAAGTTATAAGCTAAAACTGAATTTTGAAGCCACTAGGAACTTGAAATTAACTAAATTAAAACAAGGTTAACTAGCAAGAATAAAGTACTAAGGAGAGGGGATGCTTGTATTAACAACATTACTTAAATAAGAAATGGTGATTTGAGTTTTGGCACTTGATTAGGGCTTTTGGTCCAACATTAGGGGGTTATTATTTTAGACCATCGAACACCGCGTACCCAAGCCAAACCAAAGTTAGGTTATGGCTAGCTATAGGCCCATTCTCACGGTGCAAACAACTAGCACAAGACACAAACTAACAGAGACCAATTTCTAAATCATAGCAATGAACATCCTAACTTGGCTACAACCAAACACCAATCATCCAACCAATCATATTCATTCAAACATCATCAATAACACAAGCATCCCTTTCCATAGCTAAAAATCTAGGCTATAAGGGTGGAGAACATTGCAATAACAAAGGAAAACATGAAACTAACAACWAACAAGCAGGAATTAGCAAACATGATTAAACTTCAAAAGCTACTAGCAATAAACAAGTAAAACTAGTATTTAACTACTTTAAAAGTGCAAAATAAGTAAATAAGAAGAGAAAGCAACTAGAAATTACTGATAAAAATGCTATCTATTGCCAAAATAAAGTCTCGGAGTAGAATAAAACAGTTGGTCCCTTCAAGTTTAATGAGGTCACTTCAAACTTTTGCATGGTCACTTCAACTTCGAAGCGGTCTCTTCAATGTCTCGCCACAAAATGGGGAAGTCGGAGTGGTTGTTTCAAATGGTGAAGCGGTCACTCCATACTTGCGACCTGTATATCTCGTCCTGGATTCAAACGGAGCGACATGTCCATATGCCTTCTATAACTCACATCCCTACAATTGCTCCCAAGCATGCTCCATGGCTCTCTCCTTTGCTCCATAATCCCTCATAGTCTTTTGCTAGGCCCTTAAAGTTCGGCATTGTTGCTATAAATCCTAAAAATAGCACACAAAGGGGTGAAAGCAACAAGCACACCAACTTGTGCATCCTTAGGCCAAAATCATGTGCATAAAAATCTCCCAAGGAAAACACACTAAAACAACGAGATTGAGATAAAAAGGAAGAAAATACTAAAGNGAAAACTAAGGTGGAGATTGTTTTAGTATTAGTACAAAACGCAATGTCTAAACATTAATGATGTACTTGCTAAGGTAAATCAAATAAGCTTTCAAATGACTACGATTATTCTTTTACATTGAAAATTCTTTAGAAGATTCTTATTACTTGTGAAAGATAGTTTCCTTTTGAATTTAAAAGTTATTCAGAGTCTTAAGTAGCAAATGATGGCACATAATTGGTCCTATGAATTGTGGCTTGAATAATGATGATGATGGCAATAGATAGAATACTTTGGTGGCTTAAAGTGGAGCACTGAACTCAATAAGGCTTTCTATAATAAGTGGACATCTGAAATACAGCCTAATCACACCGTACTTGGTATTTCTGTCTTCATTGCAATAATTCAATTGATTGTCTTCATTGGAAGGGAAGTTTTTGATTAGTTTAAGGAAATAATGTAAAAACACACCTTTTATGACAACTTCTTTTGTGAAAAAAAATCTTTTATGTTAATTTTCGCATTAAAACACCTTTTATGCTAATTTTTTTAGTCATTTTTACCATCAAAAAAATAGAATATTCCAGCCCTAGGGTATCATTAAGTCCTAGGTCTAAGCCAGATAAAGTCCAACTTTACTAAAGTGTAGTATAGCAAAGTACGGGGGGCCATATCCATGGAGAAACAAGGTGAAATAGCGAAGTTCAAGTCATTAAATTTGAAAGGGAATTGATTTGGGAATTTTAAGTTATAAGCTAAAACTGAATTTTGAAGCCACTAGGAACTTGAAATTAACTAAATTAAAACAAGGTTAACTAGCAAGAATAAAGTACTAAGGAGAGGGGATGCTTGTATTAACAACATTACTTAAATAAGAAATGGTGATTTGAGTTTTGGCACTTGATTAGGGCTTTTGGTCCAACATTAGGGGGTTATTATTTTAGACCATCGAACACCGCGTACCCAAGCCAAACCAAAGTTAGGTTATGGCTAGCTATAGGCCCATTCTCACGGTGCAAACAACTAGCACAAGACACAAACTAACAGAGACCAATTTCTAAATCATAGCAATGAACATCCTAACTTGGCTACAACCAAACACCAATCATCCAACCAATCATATTCATTCAAACATCATCAATAACACAAGCATCCCTTTCCATAGCTAAAAATCTAGGCTATAAGGGTGGAGAACATTGCAATAACAAAGGAAAACATGAAACTAACAACWAACAAGCAGGAATTAGCAAACATGATTAAACTTCAAAAGCTACTAGCAATAAACAAGTAAAACTAGTATTTAACTACTTTAAAAGTGCAAAATAAGTAAATAAGAAGAGAAAGCAACTAGAAATTACTGATAAAAATGCTATCTATTGCCAAAATAAAGTCTCGGAGTAGAATAAAACAGTTGGTCCCTTCAAGTTTAATGAGGTCACTTCAAACTTTTGCATGGTCACTTCAACTTCGAAGCGGTCTCTTCAATGTCTCGCCACAAAATGGGGAAGTCGGAGTGGTTGTTTCAAATGGTGAAGCGGTCACTCCATACTTGCGACCTGTATATCTCGTCCTGGATTCAAACGGAGCGACATGTCCATATGCCTTCTATAACTCACATCCCTACAATTGCTCCCAAGCATGCTCCATGGCTCTCTCCTTTGCTCCATAATCCCTCATAGTCTTTTGCTAGGCCCTTAAAGTTCGGCATTGTTGCTATAAATCCTAAAAATAGCACACAAAGGGGTGAAAGCAACAAGCACACCAACTTGTGCATCCTTAGGCCAAAATCATGTGCATAAAAATCTCCCAAGGAAAACACACTAAAACAACGAGATTGAGATAAAAAGGAAGAAAATACTAAAGTAAACCTCAAAGTATGAAAAACGAGCACTATACAAGCCAAAAAGGGTTGAAAAGACTTGTGATGCCWCTTATAAGTGACAAACGGAATATTTTTGTCATTCTGATAAGGCATGTTTTTTAATAGTATCATTACTTAAAAGGTACTCTTTCATAAAATCATACTTTTTTTTTTGAGAAAGCTAAGAAAATATTATTAAGCATCAGAGTCAAAAACTACAAAGCCACCAAATACAACACAAGCCAAGCCAGCAAGGCTCAAAAGAAAGCATTACATCAAACAGTAAACAAGGAAACAACCCCTGTGCAAGGCTTAATTTTCTGTGGCAAAACAGAAAAAATCCTCAGCTTCATATCTGCAATTATCTTCCGGGCACAAACATTAGGATTCTCCACCAAGAATTCCCAAAGAGCAAGGTTCCTCTGCTTACATATCATGTATACACTAGCAGCCATTATAGCCATAATAACTTTTTTCTGCATTAAGCTTCTAACATCATGCTGGATCCAAATGATCCAAATTATCACAGCATGCAGACTTCTAGGACTAAGAGGAAGATGCAACATCTCCTCCAAGTGATGACACACCTGTTGGCTATAGGGAGAATTAAAGAATGGATGTGTATGAGTTTCAACAGTCATTTGGCACAAAGGACACAAAATGGACCCTACTAGTCCTATTATTTGAAGTTTGTCCTTAGTTTTCAGTCTAAGCCATAATGCTAGCCACAAAATGAAAAAATGCTTAGGAACATTAAGCCTGTTCCAAGCCCACCCCACCTGTCCCATTGAACTTTAGGACTCRGACCTTTGAGCCATTATAACCAGCAACCATCTGATCCTTCACCTTGCAGAGATGCCTCCAATACCAACCCAGCTAAGTTGGAAGCTACCTGTAGGGCTCCGCCCCGCTTAAGGCAGGGGCGTTGACCTCAGCTTCAGTTCAGGACATTTGAGTCCATGGAATCCGCATGTGAAATGCGTTGGGGTGTTCGTCGAATTTGAGGGGATCGCCACCGTGCTATAAGGTTATTCACGGAACGCGCACAACATTGGTGCCAAATAATGGCCCCACGGTCCAATCAAGTAAACAAGTCGTGGGTTCGGGGACATGTAGGATCAGATCTGTAACCAATCGCCCCGCATGAGCGCCTCTACTCGGTCTTCATTGGTAGTTCCATAAATCAAATCAATGAATTCAAAAGAGCCTATTGATTTGACTTTGAGAGTGCATTGATTACTAGGTGGGTTGCTATTATAAACAAACCAAGACTTCTTACAATGAATAAGGCGGCCACTTGATTGTTAGTCAATGTTAATAAGGTCTTACAAAACCGGTCGTCTCCCATGATTATTGACTTTAATGTGACAACGATTAAATTCCGTTTGTTTAACAATATATCAAGTGTGATTGAATATATGATACATAAGAGACATGAAAAACAAAGGTTAGTGAGCAATAATATAATGTATTGTGCGCTCTTCTCACCTTATCACTGCAAACAATCAAATCGTTAGAATAAGAATAAAACTCAAGGGAATCGTCCCTTCCGAGTTGGAATTGCTAATAGAGACAACAAACGAGTTAGTATTGACAATAATAATATGTATAATAATGAAAGCAAAACCATTGGAAACAATGAAAATATGATAAAAACCTACATATTTACATGAACGATTAAGAGGTGAGTTTCTACATTGCTTTAATTGAATTGAAACTCAAAATAATGGTTAGTCAATTAAAAAGAGACAAAAGGAATTGAAAAAGAGTGAAGAAAGGTTTTTGGTGAGTAATCTCAGATTTATACCTTATTTCGCTTGTTGTTCGAAGAGAATCGATGCTTTGAATGCGAAATCGAATGTGTTTGAGTGTTTGAGAGTGTTTTGATGTGTCTTGTGACGAGTCTTGTGAATTGTGAAGATTCTGAGTCGTGAGTGCGCGTATTCAAGTCGTATGAAAGTCGTGTCTCGAATGAGCAAGGCAGGGAGTATTTATAGGCACGAGGCAAAAACGAGGCAGAAGCAACCCTGCTGTATATACGCTCAGGATGAGCGTATATACGCTCATGAGGAGCGTATAATACGCTCATACTGAGCGTATATACGCAGCTTGCTTTCCATAATTTTTGGCAAATAACGTGGAGTATTGTTGAGCGTATATACGCTACAAATGGAGCGTATATACGCTCATCAGGAGCGTATATACGCTCCATTTCAGCGTATATACGCTCAATGGTTTTGTATATTTTTTCCAAAACTGATATGTTTTGATTTCCTCCGATTTTATTCGTGATTTCCCTTGATTCGACGCACCTAACACCCTTGCTCTCCAAGCAAAGGATTTCTAGAATGTTCTAGAAGGTTCACGTATTTCCGGAGTATTTTCTTAATTAATTCACGTATTTCTGCGTATTCTGCGATTTAAACGTTGCAAAATTCATAGAAAATCATAGAAAAATCAGAAAATAATTTAAAAATATTGGCGGATTCAGAAAAATGTGACGCACATGATGGAAAACAAAAGCAGAAATCGCAGCGTGACTTGTTTGAAAACCTTCGAAAACCTTTGAGTTTATCGAGAAAACCGAAAGAAAACATGTTTGCCTGTATGTGACCTTTGCTCAATAATTCCGAGTACGACCTCACGTATTTCCAACTTTCGTGAGTTCAAAGCATCTTTTCCGAGTCGAAACAAACGCGAGACGTGGTATATTCATCACGGATTACTTCATTTGGGGAGACACATTTTCAGGTGTCTACACTACCACATCCTTCCAATTTTACCTTTAATGTACCAGTGATCCACCCACCTCAACCATAGACTATCATTTATCTAAGTAATATCCCAAATGTACTTCCCTAAAGTTCCCTAAAGCAGCAAACATACCAGATATGACAATCTCTAAAGCCCAATCACCCTTGATTCTTCTTCCTACAGACAATATCCCAAGCAATGGAGGAGCTTGAGTAGATAAAGTTGTTCCATGCCACGAATAAGATCTACAAATTGTTGACTTCATCTAAATCCCTTTTAGGCAATAAGAAATAGAAGCCCAATAAGTATGTAAGAAAGAAAAACTGAATTCATTAGTTGAGCCCTACAGCATAAGACAATCTCCGAGAACCCGAAGTTCTTAATCTATGACAATCTTATCAGCCAAACATTGACAATCATCCTTGACATTTTCCTTGATTGATCTTGACTCCAAGATATTTAAATGGGAGCTGCCCTTCATGAATCCAGAAGCAATAACCATTTGGCCTTTTGATGGCAGTATCCATAATGAAACTCTGAAAGGCAGAACTTGCCTGGACTAGCAGCTAAGGCAGAACAAGCTTCTAAGGATCAACATGATAGTTGCAGGATCTCCTCTACAGAAGATATAATATTATCAAGCAAATGAAAGATGATTCAGCTTCAAGGCCTTGCACTTATAATGAAACTGGAATTCCTTCTTGTCTCCCACATACTAGTATGTAGAAGTCTAGTAAGTACTCCATGCATATAACAAATAAAAGAGGAGACATAGGGTCTCCTTGTCTCAACCCTCTTTTCCTGCAAAAAAACCATGTAGCTCTCCATTTATACAATGAGAAAATAGGAGAAGTCACACATTCCACAATCCATGCTATCATTTGTCTTGGGAACGAACTTCAAAGCTTGGAGCTCTCATGCAGAAACTCCCAAAGATGGAATCATATGCCTTTTAATGTCAACCTTCAACATACAAGAGGGGGGAGTACTCTTCCTTCTGTAAACAGCCACCAAGTATTATTATATTGTGGAAATTTTTCCTACCAGTAATAACACCAGATTGAGTGGAAGAGATAATAGAAGGCACTAGCAATTCAACCTTAAACAAATAAGATTAGTGATGGTCTTATAGAACATTACCGCATGCTAATCGGCTGAACCAAAACACTAACAGGAGTAGAATTCTTTGGATCATGGTTAGAGTAGTGGCATTAACCTCCTTTATTAGTCTGCCATGTAAGAAAAATCTTGGATTGCAACTATTATGTCCTCTTCCAATGATAGACCAACTTTTCTTGAAGAAAGTGTGTGCCCAGGGCCTTTTTCTCCTGGAATGCTAAAGATTGCTTTCTTAATGTCTGGAAGCAGAAAAGGGCACACAACCAAGTAGTATCACTATCTTGAACTTGTGGCCCTTAGCAATAACATCAGGGTGTATTTTCATAGTGGTGTTGGAATCAGTACCCAATAACACTGGTAATAGTATATAAAAGCCTTGGAAATTTGTGAACTGGACTCTTGCACCTCCCCTGCTATTATTTTAATTATTCCTGTAATTTTTGAGTTTAATACTTCTGTGGAAGAATTTAGAATTACTATCTTCTTCAGCCAATTCATCTTGGCTTTTTGGTGCAAAAAAGAATTATAACTCTTCTTAACAGCCACAAAATTTAATAAGATATTTTGTTCTTGTTCCATCAATCTGGCATTGGAAGGATCTGAGGGAAATCTTGCTGACAAGCTAGCTTTGAAATGTTCTGTAGCTTCCTTGAATTTAAGTTCAATATCTGTATCATCATTACTAGCATAGATACAGTAACATACAAGGAAGCTTTAAGTTTTTTGTGAAAACCCTGGATATGCATGAGCTGAGGCTTAGTAATTAACACCTGAACATCAATGAAAGTAGGAAGCCAAGCAATGAGGATCCTCCCTCCTTTGACAGTAGTAAAATTTAGCCAAACACCACCCTTCAACACATCCTCTGACAAGCAGCAAAGTAGTTATGTGGTTTCATCTTTCGTGCAAAATTAGAGTTAATAACAGCTTTCACATCTAGCTGCTTTTGGGGATTATTGATGCCGTAACATTCCAGATCAAGTAGTAATCCATCAAGGCCTTATGAGAGAATCCATTCCTGGATCCTCCACCAAGGCATCATCTAACTCCTTCACAGAACCTACTGCAGCAGCTTCAATATCTTCCACCATAGCAAGCCCAACAAAGCTATTGCTTATTATCACCTTAGTCTTCCCAATTGGGTTCAAGCCTTGCCCTTCCCCTCAAGAATATGATCCTGAATAGAATGAACTTCCACATCTTCCTTAGGAAACACACCTTCTTCTTAATCTGGAATAGTCTTAGGCTTCCAAACCATCTTCATTTTCTGCTTGTAGTCCTTGATCTCATGGCCAATCATCTAGCAACCCTCACACCTTATTGGTTTCCATTCAAAAACCACACGCTACTTCATCACTACACCATTCTCAGCTTGAAAAGTAATTTCATCAATAAAGGGCGAAAGGGCCCATTAACATCAACTTCAACCATCTAATGAGCATAGGCCAAACGATCCTTAGCAATTGATGCCGTGTCAGCTTTACTGGTTTTCCAACAACTAGAGCAAGTTTCTCCAAGCATGAGGCTCCCCAATATTTAATTGGAAGCTTCGGCAACTGCACCCATACTGGAACCTTAGAAAACTCAACATCATAATCCATTCCATCCTCCCATTGCTTCAAGAGAACCGGTTTCTTATCCAACTATATAAAGCAAATTTATCTCTTCATAGATGACAAAACTGAGTGCATCCAGCTAGTATTGTTTGATAAACAAGTTGAAGGAGTTGTGGGTGTTATAATAAACACGATACTAGAATTGGAGAAAAAAGTAACACGATTGAACTATCTTTCTAACAATCACCAATGCAAAAGGAACAAATACTAAACATAAGAAACAAATAGCAGCCTAACGGTAAGCAAATCGTGGCGGAACGATCGAACGACTACAACACTGTGTTGGCAAACAATTTATTTTCAAAGTAATATTCAACACAAGGAGTCAAACAACAGAACTCATCTACCAAAGGACATTCGAAGTAAACTACACACTCTTGAAAACAATTACATCGAGCAGCAACACAAAAACAAGACAAGTATCTTAAACATCAAACCACAAATAGGTTTGCACATAAAAAAAAACAAAAACAAACTCAGGAATAAAATTATTTAACAACAAAATCGCACATTATCGAAGGACAAGTAGGGAGCAACTTTTTCGGGTCGATTTGGAGGTCCATATTTGGTGGGATTTGTTTTTGGGAGGTATAGAAGTATAGTAGTTGCATATGAATAATCCCCGGCGTTTTTGTAATATGCAGGACAAGATAATCCATCCGTAGATGACATCTTCGCGGCTGCTATCACTATCACTCATCTCCATTTCATCATCCTTTCCTCTCCTTCTCCGCCCTGTCCTCCGTCGCTGCTCCCTTTCTCTCCCTCCTCGTCTCTCGTTCCACTCGCACCGTCCTCATCCTCATCGTTGCTCTTCTTCTGATTCTCTTTCCATTTCTGCTACCATTGACCATTCATGGCGCGAATTCTCCACTTTTGTCAACTGGGTTTCCTCCTCCGCCTTCTTCACTGCGCCCCTTGATGTTCATCTCTTCGCATTTGCTCACCGCTTGCATCCCCATTTCCTCAGGGTTGCCAATGCATCTTTGGCCTTTGCAAGACACCACCCCACTTTGTTATGGTTAGTCAAGTGTTCCAAAACATTTTATCGTATTTATCATCCTACAATTATCATCCAATTTATTCATTGCTTGCTGTATTTGTTATTGAAGGTCTCTCCCCAGGGAGGATATTGAGGTTGTCGTTGCCAATGCTTCYCCCTATCTTTTTACCAATGCTTCTGCTGCAGCAGCAAGAATGAACTTCTTTCTTTCTCATGCCGTCTATGATGTGAGTTTTGCTCCTTACTTTGTTATTGTCAATTGGTTACTTGTTGTAGATCAATTTCTTTTTCTTTAAAGTTTGAAATATCCAAWCAAGCCCCCAATCAATTGCATTTGATATTTTTCGACAATTTGTTGGAGTAATTTCTTAATGGAGTTCGTTGTGATTTCTTTTGTTGATATTTTAGTATAATGAAACTTTAAACTCAAAAAATCTCAAACATTTGGCTCAAGTTTGAATGGACTTGTTATAAACCGAAAGCTCGGCTTAGCTTGTTTACACCCCTAGATGTGAAAAACAGGAACGGTAGATGAAAACAAAATCATCCTTCTTCCTTGGATGTGTACTTTCCTTATTTTTCAAGGTTTTAAGAGTGGTAGAATTTAGCTAAATATAAACATGGCTTGTGGTCATCGATGCTTGTYTTTCTCTCTTTCGTATTTTTTATTTCGTTATGTGAAGCAACTAGCTCAATTTTGTTACTAAACATCAGCTCAATGCATGTTGTACAGCTACCAGAATCCGATAAGCCAAGCACAGCCGATCTCATGGAGTTTCTGTTGAGTTATGCATATATGGCTGTTGAAAAATCAGAAGATGTGCAAATAATTAGTAGAAGATTGAAGATCATTACTGTTTGTAAATTTATTCTCTTGGAGTTTGAGCGAAATTATTAAAGGAAGTTCAATGAGTACTGTTCCACTTACAAAAAAACAGTTCTCTGATAATAGATGCACAAGCACCAAGGTCTTTTGGTGAAAGCATTGGAATAATGAAAAAAGAGGAATGTGGACAGTGCCAACAAGGTTAATGTTAATATTACACTTGTGATTCTTTCTTGAAATTCTCCTCAATCCATAAGAGAGTGGTGAAACGTACTGTAAATATAATTTACGTCCAAATTTCGTTTTCAGAAGTATGTCTATCTTGAACATCTATACCCTCTAAAGTCTGACAAAATTTTTAAGAGGCTTAAAAATGTACATTACAAAGTCTTTTATCATTTCATTACTTTCAATGACTTCCATGCATAATGGTGTTGACTTGTAAATTTACTGCCATAGTTTAGTTGTTTGCCTTGATTTAGCTCGTAGCTTCCCTGTTGACAAGTCATGTTTGTGAATTGTGAATACGGCAGATGCAGTTCATTAACTTTGCTAAGAACTCTCAATGCCTTCAAGTGTGACGACATCGCTCGAAATTCCTTCTTGGTGAATGGGATGTCCTCAGTAAGCACTTTGTAACATTTTGTCTAAAAATTCAACAATTCTGTTCTTTCTGTAATTATTCTGGAAGTTGTTTAACATGACACTCTTTTTTTTAAAGAAATAACTACTATACAGATCCCCTCTCTTTTTTCCAGATGTAGTTCTGCCAACTTTGGATAAGAAATGTGTTGCTTGAAGGTGTGATTGCAAGAACCTGCAGTCAATTTATTTCTGAATCGTCATCTGAATCTGTTGGAGAGCAGACACAGAACCTCTACTAAAGTATGCGAAAATAATAAACTCGGATTTAAGAGGAACAACAGGAGTTCACTAAATTGCTGAGCTGAGAAAAAAAACATCTAACAACGAGTAGTATTCTTGCAATATGAAAGATCTGAGTAGAACCATGAAGGCAGGAGTGACGGGCTTGTACAAGCATAAAAAACTCAGGAATTGTTCACAATTCGTCAAAGTGATGCGAGATATCAGCAATCTAAATATTAGCCAGAGCTTTGATGATCTTACAAGACAAAAGACTTCTTATATGAGTGATATAGGTGACTTAGGTGGCGCATCTTCTGCACTGTCTTATACTGCTTCTGAATATCAGCAACACAAAGAACCAATGTTTTGGTTGGCCAATGATGCGCCAGCTCAACAACAGATGTCTAACGGAAAGTATTCAAGTCAGTTGGAGGATAACGATAATGAAAGAGCACTACCTCAAAATTCTGAAAGATGGCTAAATGAGAACACACTGCCTAATGCTGAATTAGATGACGATTTCCCGGAAATCAAGCCAATGCGCAAAGGAGAAAATCATTTTGTTGTTAGTAAGAAAAAAGATCGTTCTGGGAGTTCTCCAATGTACAAGAGGCGAGTAGCAATGGAGCAAGCGGGCAAGAACAATTATGTCCCGTTTGTTCCCTTTCCACCTGGTCACTTTTCAAAAGACAAATCACAAGTGGGTTTTGAGTCAAGACAAACAAATGAACAAATAGGTGGAAATGGCTTGGACTTTGAACGGGTAAGAGAGAGAAAGGAAGATGAATCTTACATCTCAGCATCTAATGATAGGAATCGAAATCCTAAATCATTTGGCTCTCAATTTAATTCTACCAAAGACTATTCCAAAACTCAGAGCACAAGCAAGAATGCCAGTGTAAAAGACTCTGGTAAAGAAAAGAGTTTGGAGGGATCAGCTGTTAAGGAACCAGACCCACTAGACATGTCTGAAGAAGCCAAGGCAGAAAGGTGGTTTCAGCGTGTTGCTCAGATAAAAGACATTTCAGAGCTGAGCCAGATTCCAGAAGAGGACTTTCCTTCAATTATGCCGATGAGAAAAGGAGTGAATCGATTTGTAGTGAGCAAGAGGAAAACTCCCTTGGAGAGACGGTTGATGTCTTCACAGTACCGAAGAAATCTTCCAGTYGAGGGCACCGACACTGCAAGGGAGGAAACAAACTCTGATTGAGAATGCAAACAAAGCTTTATTGAGCCGTTGGTTTTTTCACCAGTATGATGCCTACTATGGAGTATAATAGATTATTCGTGGCATAAGCTAATGTTGTCTATATCTACCTTGTATTTGTTACAAAAGGCAAAGAACAATTTGAAATCACAGTGAATTCATTTAAGGCTGAACTATACTATCTTCGGTCTAGTCATGTATTGTAAGTATTCTTTAATAGGATATCCAATTGAAGGGAAAATCATCTTACATTTGTTGAGAGAAATAGCTTGCCTTTATTTCCTTTTCTCTCTCTTTTTTAAAAAAAAAATAAAAAAAAATAAAGAATAAAAAATAAAAAAAATAAAGAATAAAAAATAAAAAATAAAAAATAAAAATAAAAATAATTATTATTTCTTAAATTGAGTTTCCACTCCTTGCATCTCCTTTTCTTGTCTGTTTGAAGGGAATTTGGCTAAGCTTTCTAGGGGTCTACTATGTAGGCTATATTTGGGTTGAATCTGTGCGGTTTTTGAACTTTGTTCTTGATATTATCGTCCCACTTTTCTTTCACTGATCTTGGCTTAATGGGGTAGTTGACAGATGCTTAAAGTTAGTATGATTTATATTGGCCTGATTTTAGCTCGAACAGATTGTGTTCAGGAGGTGACTTTCCTAAACATATGTTGACAGATGCTACCAGACTTGTGTTCAGGAGGTTCTGTATCAGATGAACTTTAATTTATGAAGATTTAACAAAGGAATCTTTTCTTGGAAAATTGCTACTGCCAAAATTCAGGCAGCCTAATGTTTCTATATGCCTTGCTTCGAGAAACCTAATATTTTTGCCAAATTCTGGAAGCAAATGAGAATAGGCTTGGTGGTGCATTGNCTTTAATTTATGAAGATTTAACAAAGGAATCTTTTCTTGGAAAATTGCTACTGCCAAAATTCAGGCAGCCTAATGTTTCTATATGCCTTGCTTCGAGAAACCTAATATTTTTGCCAAATTCTGGAAGCAAATGAGAATAGGCTTGGTGGTGCATTGGAGGAGCWTGTGATGAAGTTTGTAGCATTTGCCTCAATAAATTTTATGAGCAGCTTCAGTAGGTCAGTCTAAGAATAGGTGGCCCTATCTTTTCAATTTGGAATTTCCTAGAAAAGGAAAAAAAAAAACAGGATAAGATCAGATTTCAGTGTTTTGAAAACTGGAAGCATCCGTGTTCTTCTCATTGTAGCTGGGTTCAGTTGTGATTGTTGATAAGTGAAACTATTAGTTTTTTTTGCTTCCCTGTTATTATTCACTATTTGAAGGTCTTGGCATGACTTGTGTCCTGTATGTAATTTAATCTTAAATTGTTCTTTCTGGTTGCAATTGTGTTTATTCTTAATGTAGATTTGTTTTTTAACCTACCAATATATTGAGCAATTGTAAATGTGGGACCTATAGAGTGAGTTCTTGCAGGCATGAAACTTACAATTAAAAGGCCTTATGTTTCTTCCGTTGGTGGCTGGTTTATGGATGGTATTTTTTCATATGCCATGTCGATGTATACTTTTCAGCTTTTTTTTAAAAAATGTTTTTTTCCCTGTTAATCCTGTCCTTGTTTCTGAGACCAGCTTCTTCGTTTTCAAAATTGTTATTGCAGTGTTTAATGTGATCGATTACCATGGCAACAATATCAGAGATGAAGAAGTCATCAACTACATCCAAAAGGTGTGTATTGTGCTACTTTTAAATTACTTACTCAAAGCCTCTGATTCTCAGATTGCACACGGCCAATTCTTCAATGTTACTTTTCCTGATATGGGCCTTCATGAAAATGGAAATGGTTTAAATACCATATCTGATTAAATATCTTGACTTAACAGGGGCCTCTGACTCTCTGAGGAGCCTTGGAATCTAGCAAAACGACGAAATCAAATGACTTGTTGTAGTTATTATTGGTGCTGAAAAAATACGATAGTAAAGTTAGCAACTTAGCATATCGTAGGAAATATTTTTATTGTTTTCCTTCCATAAACTGTACTTTAAATTAAAATTTACAAAAAAAAAAGTACATGAGCTTTATGCTATAAATCTTCTATTGCAGGGTGCATGAGCCTTATGGTAGTTAGTCTTCTTCATGAGCTTAGTTTAAAAAAATGAATCCTCTATTGTTGATTAGCTCAAGAACTTCATACCTTTGTAACTTTCTCAATTCTCAATCATGAGTGTAGGGCTCCGGCCCGCCTAGGCAAGGGAGCGTTGACCTTCAGCCAGTGTCATGGAGTTAGCCATGGAATCCGCATGTGAATGCGTTGGGGTGTGTCGTCGATTGAGGGATCGCCACCGTGCCTATATAGGTTATTCACGGACGCCCGAAACATTGGTGCCAAATTAATGGCCCCACGTCCAATCAAGTAACCAGTCGTGGGTTCGGACATGGTACGAATCAGATCTGTAACCCAATTCGCCCGCATGTAGCGGCCTCTACTCGTCTCTTGTAGTTCCATAAATCATACAATTGAATTCAAAAGAGCCTAATGATTTGACTTTGAAAGTGCATTGATTATAGGTGGGTTGCTATTATAAAACAAACCAAGACTTCTACAATGAATAAGGCGTCACTTGATTGTAGTCAATGTTAATAAGGTGCTAGAAAACGTTCGTCCATGATTATCTGACTTTAATGTGAACAACGATAAATTCCGGTCTTTGTTAGCAAAATATACAAGTGTGATAGAAGCATTATATATACAAAACATGAAAAACAAAGGTCAGTAAGCATAATATGTTGTGTATCCTCCTCACCATTGTCACTGCAAACAATCAATATGTTAGAATAAAACTCAAGGAATCGCCTTTCGATGAATTGCTAATAGAGACGAACAAACGAGTTAGTATTCAATAATAATAATATGTATAATAAACCAAAAACTATGGAAACAATAAAACATTAATAAAAACCTACATATTTACATGAAACCATTAACAAGTGAGTTTCTACATTGCTTTAATTGAATTAAAACTCAAAATAAGTTTAGTCAAATTAAAAGAGACAAAAGGAATTGAAAAAAGTGAAGAAAGGTTTGGTGAGAAATCTCAGAATTTATACCCTATTTCGTTGTGATTCGAAGAGAATCGATGCTTTGAATGAATCGAATGTGTTTTGAGTTGTTTGAGAGTGTTTGATGTGTTTGTGACTTGAGTCTTGTGAAATTGTGAAGGTTCTGAGTCGTGAATGTGCGTATTCAAGTCGTTGTTCTCGAACTGAGCAAGGCAGGAGATTATAGGCACGGCAAAACGAGGCAGAAGCAACCTGCGTATATACGCTCAGGATGAGCGTTATTACGCTCAGAGGAGCGATATACGCCATACTGAGCGTAATTACGCAGCTTGCTTTCCATAAATTTTTGGCAAAAACGTGTGTATTGTTGAGCGTATATACGCTCAAATGGAGCGTATATACGGCTCATTCAGGAGCGTATATACGCTCCATTTCAGCGTATATACGCTCAATGGTTTGCATATTTTTTCCAAAAATCTCGATATGTTTTGATTTCCTCCGATTTTATTCGTGATTCCCTTGATTCGACGCACCTAGACACCCTTGCTCTCCAAGCAAGGATTTCTAGAAATGTTCTTAGAAGGTTCCACGTATTCCGGAGTATTTTCTAATTATTCACGTATTTTCTGCGTATTCTGCGTATTTAAACGTTGCAAAAATCATAAAAACATAGAAAAATCAGAAAATAATTTAAAAATATTGCGGGATTCAGAAAAATGTGACGCACACGATGAAAATCAAAAAGCATGAGAATCGCCAGTTTAACTCGTTTGAAAACCTTTGAAAACCTTGGAGTTATCGGAGAGAAAACCGAAAGAAAACATGTTTGCCTTGTATGTGACCTTTGCTCAAAATTCCGAGTGCGACTCACGTATTTCAACTTCTGTGAGTTCAAAGCATCTTTTCCGAGTCGAAACAAACGCGAGACGCGGTATGTTTCATCACGGATTACTCATTTGGGGAGACACATTTCAGGTGTCTACAGACCCCCACTTGACTGAGTCTGAAGAGACGATTTTGATTTAAGACGAAAGTCAAAGTATTCGATTCGGGACGGAGAGCAACTCAAGACGTTCGCGCGACCCTGAGTTACCCTTTTTCGTCGGGTACCTGCAAAAAAAGGTTAGTTTACCTGTAGCCGTGTCCCATGCGGTCGTTGTGTTGTATGTGTCTGAGTCCATGGAGCGGTCATTTCCCCGTTTAGCTGACTGGGAGAAATGCGCGTGCGTCCCATGCTTTCCGAAGAAATGAGCATTGACTTGAAAATGATAGCCTAATTCAGGATTAAGGACTACCTTGGTGACGACATAGGTCTGTTTATGTCTAGCGAAATTGCATGCAATGTTGACTTGTAACTTGTGACCTTGAGATTGAAAGAGTGGCAAGAGTCATTGGTTTTGGAAGAGTCTTTGAATTTGGAAGGCCTGTCTAGTCTGGTTGAGACATGTTTGAAAGAGTCATTGAATTTGAAGGAGTCTTTGTCTAGGTCTGTTCTAGACATGATTCTGAGAGAGTCATTGAAGGAGTCTTGTCTAGGTTGGTTTTAGACCATGATTTGAAAATGTCTTGTCTAGGTCTGATTCTAGAATGATTTGGAAGATGCTATTGAATTTGAAAGAGTCTAGTCTAGGTCTGGTTCAAGACACGATTTGAGAGAAGTCTTGTCTAGGTTCTATTTTAGACAGGTTTGAGAGAGCATTGATTTGAAAGGGTCTTGTCTAGGCTGGTTTAGACATGGTTCTGGAGAGTCATTGAAGGAAGTCTTGTCTAAGTCTGGTTTAGACATGGTTCTGGCGGAGATCATTGAAGGAGTCTTGTCTAAGGTCTGGTTTTAGACATGGTTCTGAAGAGAGTCATGAAGGAGTCTTGTCTAGGTCTGCTTTTAGACATGATTTAGAGAGTCTTTGAAAGTGGCTTGTCTAGGTCTGGTTCAAACATGATTTGAAAGTGACTTTGAATTTTGAAGAGTCCAGTCTAGGTCTGTTTCTAGACATGAATTGAGAGTGCTGCTGGTCTATAGGTCTGATAGACATGATTTGAAAGAGTCCTTCTAGGTCTGATTCTAGACATGATTTGAAGGACTTGTCTAGGTCTGATCTAGACATGTTTGAGAGTGAACTTGTCTAGGTCTGATTCTAGACATGATTGTAAAGTGACATTGAATTTTGAAAGAGGCCAGTCTAGGTCTGGTTCTAGACATGAAAGACGATACTAGAGCTAATCCTTAAGTACGAGTGCCAATTGAAGAGTGTCATTTGAAGAGTGACTAGAGAAAGGTGCATTGGACGAGACTGTGACTGATCTTAACATTGGCGAGACAGTGACTTTGATTGGAAAGAGACAGGGTCCAAAGTGATTTTTCAGGATTCCACTTGATAGCAATAGACTGAACACGTAATAGGGTCTTAGGAGACAAGAAGCCCCCAACTGGAAATTAGGAGCCATGAATGACACGACCCCCCAGCGAGACTTGAGACAACGTGGTTAGTTTTAGAGTAACTAGGGAAGAGTGGATAGGGTTATGGATGAGTCCCAACAAGATGATACTGACCAAAGGTCAGGTGGCTTTACTTCTTTGGATTGAGTCAATGAGCTTGAAGGTGGACCAAAGAATAGGCTATGGTTCGAGAAATAAAAAGGGTCAAATTTGTGACTAAGGTCAAAGATGTGGCTAGATACGAGGTTGGCTAACGATGTTGGTCAAACATGAGTCTATGTCAGGTTCTAAATTGGCCAAAACCATTATCAAAATCTTAGCAAGTCAAAGCACTCAAAGTTTCAAATGATTTAATGTTAATGCTGATGGCGTTCGAACCTCGGAAGAGGCTTCCTACTATCCTTGACGAATCAGAACCAACGTAGTTCTGATGATGATTTGAACAATGCCTACGTGTGAGAGGGCTTTTGCGTTGTAATGTGAGGCTTGGTTTGAGGGTTGAAAAAAGGCTTGACGATGACGAAGTGACCCACGTGCGCAGTGTGCTTTTTAGACTTTTGCTTTTGTTGAATTGGCTTTGAACTTTGAGTTGGATTTTGAAATTGATTTGCATTTTGAAGACTGGCATTGAACTTTGATTTTTTTGCTTTTTCCCATTTCTTTTTTCTTTTCTTCTTTTTGCACGTGTCTTCCTACGCACCGTTTGGTTAGGTGATGTGGTGATGAAAGAAGATAGGCTAATTGATAGTGTTTGTGGCTCAAAAGGTTGCAAGGATTTTGATTTGATGTGACAAAGGGAATGGAAGGGAGGGGTCATTTGTGGAGCTGTGAAAGAAGGCCTCTCTGGGGCATTGTTCAAACTAGATAATGAATCAGATTAGATTAAACCAATTGTGGCCAATGAGTGTTGAGACTTGCATAGAATTAGAAATAATATTGCCAAAACCAATGAATCATTTTATTGAAAGTACACGCTATGTTATAGGAAGAGACTACATAGACTCAAGGATAGGAATTGAAAGGGACACAGGCTGGGACTAGGACTCTATGACTCAATTTATAGAAGGCCGCGCAGATCGAGACCCACGCTTTGGGGTGACTCATGAGGCTTTGATGGTAGTGGTGTTTGATGTTTACAGTTGGGCCAAGGAGTATAGGATTAGCTTTTTTGTGGATGATGGAGGGTCAAGAGACATGGCCTTTTGTGGATGGTAGGATGTGTTGACTTCTTGCCTCTTTGGCCCCAGAGACAAGTTGCGAGTCTTTGCTATCTTGCTGAAAACAAGAAAAACACTTTAGAACCCAGAAACAAAAAGATGGTCTACTTGAAAACTTAAGAACAAACCTTAACTCAGTTCTTGAGGTTCTGGACTTAAGGAACTGGACTCGAAAGTAGACTTGCATGGGCTAGACCTAAATCTTATTAAGGTGTAGACTCGAGAAAGATTCAGACCTAAGATGGCCTATTTCAGAATTAGGACCTCTTAGACCTACGAGCCACTTGAAATTAATGTGGCCTAGGGTTGAGTCTATGATCGAACCTAGTTCAGTTTCAAGGTTCTTAGAAATTGAAGTTGAAGCGACCTAATTCAGATTCAAGGCTCTTAGGTTGAAATTGAATTGAACCTAGTCAGATTTAAGTTGAATTGAATTGGAATTGAATTGAACCTAATTCAAGGTTAAGGTTCAAAAGTCGAATCTAAGTCAGATTTAAGACTCTTGGATTTGAATCGAACCTAAGTCAGACTCTAGGTCGAATGGAGTTTGAATTGAATTGGATTGGAATGGCCTAATGGATCAACAAAACTTCATGTCTTGAACCAAAACCATAGATTAAGAGACTGGGCCTAGTTGGTGGCTAAGAATTTGAGCTGAACAAAGATCACAAGTTAACAAGCACATTGATTGAAACACAAAACCAAATATTCACTTAAGGTCAGATCTAAGTGAACTATAAGTCGGCTTGGTTAAGTCTGATAGTGTACCATGCCTAAGAGTAGAGCTGGGTCCAATTTCACCACCACAAGATTGGTGATGTATGGCCGAGATACCCCTATATACACGCATCTAGTAACACGTGCATACGCGGCATGGGCGGGATAGGACTTACCTTAGCCATGTGATCAATTAACCACATGCAACCAAGATAAATCCCCCTTAAGGTGATCTCGAGCATAGAACATGCCCATATTGAGACCAAGTGCCTAGGAATGACCCTATTCGAAGGTCACAAGCAAATTCAATTGATTATGAATATGGAACTAGAGACTTTCAAGTCTGTCCACTCACCAAATGGTGATTATCCCAGTGAAGTCGCCAAAAAGTAGGCTCGCCCCGCCTTAGGCAAGGGCGTTGACCTCAGCTTCAGTGTCATGGAGTTGAGCATGGATCCGCATGTGAATGCGTTGGGTGTGTCGTCGAATTGAGGGATCGCCACGTGCTATATAGGTTATTCACGACGCTCCGAAACATTGGTGCCAAATAATGGCCCCACGTCCAATCAAGTAACAGTCTGGGTTCGGGACATGGTACGAATCAGATCTGTAACCAATTCGCCCGCATGTAGCGGCCTCTATCGGTCTCATTGTAGTTCCAAATCATAACAATTGAATCAAAAGAGCCTATTGATTTGACTTTGAAGTGCATGATTACTAGGTGGGTGCTATTATAAACAACCAAGACTTCTACAATGATAAGCGGTCACTTGATTGTTAGTCAATGTTAATAAGGTGCTTAGAAAACCGTTCGTCCATGATTATCTGACTTTAATGTGACAAACGATTAAATTCCGGTCTTTTTAGCAAATATACAAGTGTGATAGAAGTTATATATACAAAAACATGAAAACAAAAAGTCAGTAAGGATAAATGTATGTGTATCCTCCTCACCTTGTCACTGCAACAATCAAATTATTAGAATAAAATCAAGGAATCGCCTTCGATTGAATTGCTAATAGAGACGAACAACGACTTAGTATTAACAATAATAATAATATGATAAAAACCAAAAACTATGGAAACAATAAAAACATTAATAAAAACTACATATTACATGAAACCATTAACAAGTGATTTCTACATTGCTTTAATTGAAATTAAACTCAAAATAATGGTTAGTCAAATTAAAAGAGACAAAAAGAATTGAAAAAGAGTGAAAGAAGGTTTTTGGGAGAAATCTCAGTTATACCCTTATTTCGTTGTTGATTCGAAGAGAATCGATGCTTGAATTGAAATCGAATGGTTTGAGTGTTTTGAGAGTGTTTTGATGTGTCTTGTGACTTGAGTCTTGTGAAATTGTGAAGGTTCTGAGTCGTGAATGTGCGTATTCAAGTCGTTGTCTCGAACTGAGCAAGCGGATATTATAGGCACGAGGCAAACGAGCGGAAAGCAACCCTGCGTATATACGCTCAGGATGAGCGTATATACGCTCATGAGGAGCGTATATACGCTCATACTGAGCGTATATACGCAGCTTGCTTTCCATAAATTTTTGGCAAAATCGTGTGTATTGTTGAGCGTATATACGCTCAAATGGAGCGTATATACGCTCATCAGGAGCGTATATACGCTCCATTCAGCTATATACGCTCATGGTTTTGCATATTTTTTCCAAAAATCTCGATATGTTTTTGATTCCTCCGATTTTATCGTGATTTCCCTTGATTCGACGCACCTAGACACCCTTGCTCTCCAAGCAAGGATTTCTAGAAGTTCTAGAAGTCCACGTATTTCCGGAGTATTTTTCTAATTATTCAGTATTTTTGCGTATTTGCGTATTTAAACGTTGCAAAATTCATAGAAAATCATAGAAAAATCAGAAAAATTAATTTAAAAATATTGGCGGATTCAGAAAAATGTGCGCACACGAGAAAATCAAAAGCAGAGAATCGCCAGTTTAATCGTTTGAAAACCTTTGAAAACCTTTGAGTTTATCGAAAAACCGAAAAGAAAACATGTTTGCCTTTATGTGACCTTTTGCTCAATAATTCTCGAGTGCGACCTCACTATTTCCAACTTTCGTGATTCAAAGATCTTTCCGAGTCGAAACAAACGCGAGACCAGGATGTTCATCACGGATTACTCATTTGAGGGAGACGTCAATTTATTTCTGAGTCGTACCTCTGAATCATGTTGGAGAGCAGACACAACCTCTACTAAAGGTGATGCGAATAAAATAAACTCTGGATTTAAGGAGGAACAACAYTGGTTCACTYAAATTGCTGAGCTGGAAAAAACATCTAACACGAGTAGTATTCTTGCATATGAAGATCTGCSTGAAACCATGAAGGCAGGGGATGACGGGCTTGTTACAAGCATAAAAAACTCAGGAATTGTTCACAATTCTGTTCAAAGTGATGCYGATATCAYCAATCTAAATATTAGCCAGAGCTTTGATGATCTTACAAGACAAAAGACTTCTTATATGAGTGATATAGGTGACTTAGGTGGCGCATCTTCTGCACTGTCTTATACTGCTTCTGAATATCAGCAACACAAAGAACCAATGTTTTGGTTGGCCAATYATGCGCKAGCTCAACAACAGATGTCTAACGGAAAGTATTCAAGTRAGTTGGAGGATAARGATAATGAAWGAGCACTACRTCAAAATTCTGAAAGATGGCTAAATGAGAACACACTGCCTAATGCTGAATTAGATGACGATTTCTCGGAAATCAAGCCAATGCGCAAAGGAGAAAATCATTTTCTTGTTAGTAAGAAAAAAGATCGTTCTGGGAGTTCTCCAATGTACATGAGGCGAGTAGCAATGGAGCAAGTGGGAAAGAACAATTATGTCCCGTTTGTTCCCTTTCCACCTGGTCACTTTTCAAAAGACAAATCACAAGTGGGTTTTGAGTCAAGACAAACAAATGAACAAATAGGTGGAAATGGCTTGGACTTTGAACGGGTAAGAGAGAGAAAGGATGATGAATCTTACATCTCGGCATCTAATGATAGGAATCAAAATCCTAAATCATTTGGCTCTCAATTTAATTCTACCAAAGACTATTCCAAAGCTCAGAGCACAAGCAAGAATGGCAGCGTAAAAGACTCTGGTAGAGAAAAGAGTTTGGAGGGATCAGCTGTTAATAAGGAACCAGAACCACTAGACATGTCTGAAGAAGCCAAGGCAGAAAGGTGGTTTCAGCGTGTTGCTTAGATAAAAGACATTTCAGAGCTGAGCAAGATTCCAGATGAGGACTTTCCTTCAATTATGCCGATGAGAAAAGGAGTGAATCGATTTGTAGTGAGCAAGAGGAAAACTACCTTGGAGAGACGGTTGATGTTTTCACAGTACCGAAGAAATCTTCTAGTGGAGGGCTTTGACACTACAAGGGAGGAAACAAACTCTGATTGAGAATGCAAACAAAGCTTTATTGAGCCGTTGGTTTTTTCACTAGTATGATGCGTACTATGGAGTATAATAGATTATTCGTGGCATCAACTAATGTTGTCTATATCTACCTTGTATTTGTTACATAAGGTAAAGAACAATTTGAAATCACAATGAATTCCTTTAAGGCTGAACTATACTATCTTCGGTCTAGTCATGTATTGTAAGGATTCTTTAATAGGATATCCAATTGAAGGGAAATTCATCTTACATTTCTTGAGAGAAATAGCTTGCCTTTCTTTCCTTTTCTCTCTCTTTTTTAAAAAAAATAAAAAATAAAAAATAAAAATAAAAATAATTATTATTTCTTAAATTGCGCTTCCACTCCTTGCGTCTCCTTTTCTAGACTGTTTGATTTCAGGGAATTTGGCTAAGCTTTCTAGGGGTCTACTATCTAGGCTATATTTGGGTTTAATCTGTGCGGCTTTTGAACTTTGTTCTTGATATTATCGTCCCACTTTTCTTCCACTGATCTTAGCTTAATGGGGTAGTTGTTGACAGATGCTTAAAGTTAGTATGATTTATATTGGCCTGATTTTAGCTCGAACAGATTGTCAGGTTGTACTTGTGTTCAGGAGGTGACTTTCCTAAACATATGTTGACAGATGCTACCAGACTTGTGTTCAGAAGGTTCTGTATCAGATGAACTTTAAWTTATGAAGATTTAACAAAGGAATCTTTTCTTGGAAAATTGCTACTGCCAAAATTCAGGCAGCCTAATGTTTCTATATGCCTTGCTTCGGGAAACCTAATATTTTTGCCAAATCAGCAAGAGAATGCTTTTGGATTGGAGGAGCTTGTGAGTAAGTTGTAGCATTTGCCTCATAAATTGTGAGCAGCTTCAGTAGGTCAGTCTAAGAATAGGTGGCCTATCTTTCAATTGGAATTTCTAAAAAGAAAAAAAACAGGATAAGATCAGATTTCAGTGTTTTAAAAACTGAAGCATCCGTTTCTTCTCATTGTAGCTGTTCAGTTGTGATTGTTGATAAGTGAACTATTAGTTTTTTGTGCTTCCTGTTATTGTTCACTATTTGAGAGTCTTGGCATGACTTGTGTCCTGTATGATTTAATCTTAAATTGTTCTTTCTGGTTGCAATTGTGTTTATTCTAATTAGATTTTTTTTAACCTACCATATATTGAGCAATTGTAATGTGGGACTATAGAGTGAGTTCTTGCAGGCATGAAACTTACAATTAAAAGGCCTTAGTTTCTCCGTTGGTGTGTTTTATGGATGGTATTTTTCATATGCCATATCGATGTATACTTTTTGCTTTTTATTATATGTTTTTTCCTATTAATCCTGTCCTTGTTTCTCTAGATCAGCTTCTTCTTTTTCAAATTGTTATTGCAGTGTTATATGTGATCGATTACCATGGAACAAAATAGATGAAAAGTCATCAACTACATCCAAAAAGGTGTGTTTTGTGCTGCTTTAAATTACATACTCAAAGCCTCTGATTCTCAGATTGCACCGAGCCAATTCTAATTTACTTTTCCTGATAGGGCCTTCATGAGAATGGAAATGGTTTAAATACCATATCTGATTAAATATCTTGACTTAACAGGGGCTCTGACCTCTGAGGAGCCTTGGAATCTAGCAAAACGAGAAATCAATGACTTGTTGTAGTTATTATGCTGCTGAAAAATACGATAGTAAATTAGCAACTTAGCATATCGTAGGAAATTTTATGTTTTCCTTCCATAAACTGTATTTAAATTAAAATTATCAAAAAAAAGTGCATGAGCTTTATGTAGTTAAGTCTTCTTCATGAGTACTTAGGAAAATAATCCTCTATTGTTGATTAGCTCAAGAACTTCATACCTTTGTAACTTTCTCAATTCTCATCAATTTCTACGATTCACATATATATATATAATGCATTAGATTCGTCTCGTACAGTAAGTTTCTAGCCTTTAATTTCATTTTAAGCATGTTTTGAGTAGTATCCAATGAATTCTTTATGCACACTTTGTGGGTCTTTTGTTTTTTTTTTTTTCCCTTATGTTGATTGTTTCTTTTTACTTTACACATTAAATTATTTTGATTAGTTTTAGTGCAATTTTAGAATACCCTTTTATTGGGTTTTGCTTGCATTCATCAATGACAATTTCCTTGTTTTCTAGCTTAAGTCATGATGTTTTCATGATGATCTCAATGGCTGGTGAGTAATTTACTTGCCTAGGAAGTTAGGGAATCCAATCTAACGCAAACAATGCCAAAGTGATACATTCATGTTCAGTACTTGATTATTAGCTCCATAATTGTGATTTCCTAAGCTTTCTAATTTTTGGATTTGGTCACTCTTGATTTGATTGTGAAGGATTATTCAATTTAACTTCACCAAGGGATTGGGTCGTTCAATTGGATTACTAATCTATTTGTTTTGACAAATGCTAGTAAGGTTTAGGATAGGAGTCAAACTTGAACTAGTGTTTGGATGATTGAATGATTTGGAAGATGACTTCAATTGAAACCAAGGTTAGCATTGCAATGATCATTTGCTTGGATTGAGCTAAACCCWTTGATTGACATTGGTTGTGAACTTGTGAATGATTGGGGGAACTAGTCTTTCTAGGTCTTTCGTTGTTTGATTTTCCAAAAGTTTAATTTCAAGTTGATTTTAGTTGATTAGCTTACTCACAAACTTCCTTTCATGTGTTTTTTCTCTCCAAGTCTTGGGAACTTGTCTTGATTGTGCTCAATTACCTCCTAGTGGATTGACCCCTTGACTTGCCACTACACTAGTAGTGTTAGGTTTAGGTTTACAAATTTTATTTCCTTAGTAAGTCCTAGTTAGGTTTATCAATGACCCTAGTTGAGAGCCCCATCATAGCCATATGACATCTCAAACAATATAGATATGTAAACCACAAATTTAGAMAAAARACCATATACTTTTACAATCTGAAACATAACTAATTTGAATTTGAGCTAGTTGGTAGTTGAGTGAGTTGATGTTTGATGAAAGATGAATTTTGTTTGAATTTTGAGTAACTAGGTCGGGGGTAGATTAGAATTATGAACTTTCATTTTTCATTATTGATTTGAAGTTAAATTAAAACAATGATTTAGTATGTTCTAATTAGATTGCTTTTAATACATAATGAAATTTGAAATTTATGAACAACTACATTGTGTTTCAATTGTTGCAATTTTTGAGGATCAAAATGATAAATGTTGGTTGAAACATGATCACGCGACCTGATTTTGGCTTAAATTTAGGCCTGAGCACAGATCGACTATCCGATCCGATATCCGAACAAATCTAGATATCTTATATTCGTATCCGATTCGAAATGTTTTGAATATTTGATATCCAAAAAATTTCGGATCGGATACTACGGATATATCCGATTTTGACTAATATATTTTTTAAAATTTATAGAATTATATTATAAAATATTAATTTTTCACGAAAAAGGAATAATTTTTTTCGATAAAGTATCGAATATCCGATATCCGATATCCTATTCCCCCGAAGATTCGAAATTCAAAAATCAATATCAGAATTGGTATCCGATATCCGAATTTTCGGATCGGATATTCGATCAGAAATGTAATTTCGAATCGGATATCTAAAAAAATCGAATCGGTTGTGAATCAAATATTCGAATTTTTGGATATTCAGATAGTTTTGCTCAGCCCTACTTAATTTTATAAAACAAAAGTTAGAAGTAGTTTACTTTCTCCGACTTTTTGTGTCCTATGTAATTTCCTCATTAGACCGATTTTTAGTATTTTGTGCATTATGTTTTATTCCATTTTGTTATGTTATGTTCAATCTATTTGATTTTTAACCCCACCTTCACTCACTTCCCACTTTTTTTTTTTTTTTTTTTTTAACTTTTACTATTCCACTTTTCACACACTCTATGTCTAATTTATTTTTACCTTTATGCATGCGATGCATGCGGTGTTGTTCTAAAAATATGGGCATTTTATGCCTTATATATTGGCTAAGCTAATGACGAGCATAATATTTTAGAAATGCGACGAATATGATATATAAAAATTAAACATAATCATATATGTACACAAATTTAAAAATTAGAAAAATTAAATGATAGAACAAAAATATTACATTCTAAGTTTGTGAAAAAAACTATTAGAGAATTAAAGAGTATTTCAAGAAAAAATTAGAGAAGAATAGAGAAAGATTTCTGTATTTTTTTTTTCCGCATTCATTTGTTATTAAGGTACGTACTTAATTGAATGTTTTTATTATGTACAAAATTTTGATTTTACATTGAATTGAATGGGGTAATTTGAATTTATTTTGGCAAATTTGTGGAATTTATTTCTTTCCTTAGTTAATTGTTTTTATTGTCATTGACTAATTGAATGAGGTAATTTGAACATATTTTAGTTAGATGACAATTTACCATTTGTAGAAGTGTTGATTTTGACTTCTGCATTAAATTTGTTTTTGACTTTCGCATTGATTTTTTTTTTGTGCAACATTGAATTTGGTTGGTAGTGTGGTAATATGTTTTGTTTTGAAGAGTATTAATAGTAACTTTGGTGGGGACATCATTGCTCCCCTTTTCCTTATATAAATTAGATTATTGTTGATTTTTCCCAATTATTAAATGCGCGAAAAGTCGAGAACATAACAAATAGGACAGAGAAATAATAAGTTAACAACGGTTCAAAGGTATTGTAGTGTCGGTAGGGTGTAGTTGAGAACTTGAGATAACGCACCACATCTCGAGTGTTAGGGCAAGATTATTGGGAGTCTTGAATAGAGTCTTGAGTTTAGACTTTAATGGGTCTTGTGCAATAATCTTGTTTAASACCCACTAGAYTCTCAAAGTGAGTTTTGATTTCCAAAACTCAACTCAAGACTCATGTGGGACATGTGTCCAATTTTCATTGGGTCTTTTTTATTTTTTTATTTTTTATGTAAAATTTAAATGTTTTACCTTTTTAAATAAAACAAAATTATAGAGTTTAGATAAGAGTCTTGGGAAAAAGTGTAAAAATATAGAGAGTCTTGATGTGAGTCTTGGAAGTAAAAAGTTAGTGGAAAGCTGATGTGACATAGTCTTGAGAAAAATTTTGAGTCTTGCAATAAACTTGCCCTTATATATATCCTCTCAACTCCTCGCCCTTACTCAGTCACTCTCATATTTGAACCAACTTCTTTGGTTTTGCTCAGCAGCACCAAGTTACCAACAATGGCGACGCTCCATCGAGGTGCTAATTCGAGCACCATCAGCTGCTCTCTCAACTTGTATCTACACTTCAGATCATTCAACTCTTCATTCTCCGTTAATTTTAAGTCTAATGCTTGCTTTTTCCCTCCCTCTTAATTATCCCTTAGAATAACATTCATTCGTCCTAACATTGTGCTTCTACGCTCTTCTGAAGAATCTACTGAACTGACAATTGGAACACCCTCAAACTCATGTATCCTTCTTTATTTTTCTTTTATTTTTCTTTTTACTTACATTGTTAGCTGTTCAATTGCTTCAGCAGCGCTATCTCATTTTACTATAATTCCGTTGCTTGATGATTACTACACTGAAATTCCAGCCAATTGCTATAATTTTTTGGTTTGCTTTCAATTGCTGTGTTATTCATTTTCCTGAGAATTATTGATTTGAGGTTAAATCAACTCTTCGTTCTCCGTTATTTTTGACGGTTTGTTTGCTAGAAGGGATTGGGAAGGAGGTATATATTGTAAACTAACTCATATTATTATGCTTTTATCTTAGTATGCTAGTTTGATTGATTATATAATTGTAGAAGTTGAAATTCAGATTTCAATAAACCTAAACATATAAATGCAGCTCTGAATGTTGTGCTTTTCATAGTTTTGTTAGAGAAAAAATTTTCTTATAATGTTTTTTCCATTGTGAACTATAAATTAAATTGGAGGTAAAAACCTCTCTTGTTCGCAATGGTGTGCGTTGTCGTTAAATCTCAATGCTAAATGGCCTGTGTTTTCTTAATGCTTCCTATCTGTGTATCACACGAGGTTTTAGCTAATATCTGAGAGTGTGTTTATTTGTGTGAGATTTCCCACCCCTATGCAAGTGTTGTAACTTTTGCATGATGAACTAATGATCCAAATTTTACTGTTGGAAACTTGGAATGCCATTTCACTACAGCTATACCCCAACCGGCGCCATCATAACATTATTACAAAATTCCATATTATGTTTTTTTTAAGCATACAACCAAATCTGATATTAATTAGAAATGGTTATATTATGGAAAAACTAGATTAGAATAACATGTTCATTAGATGCAACTTATAAATTAGAAAATCGTCCTTGATTAATGCCTCCTTTTAATTCGCAATTTGCCTAATGTGATATGCATTATGAAATAAGAGATGCCAAAATGTTTTTTTAATTATTTTTTGATTGACTGATGCCATAACTTACTTGGAGACCGACTTTGGAGTTATTACATGTCCTCTCACTCTAAGAGACCATTTGTAGTATACACCAATAGTCGAATATTACATACATGGACTTCATATTAGTATATTCTCCCCTCTCTTCAAAGGCTATGCCACTTTCCTAACATACTTTTTATATGTTAAATCTTTTACAAGATTAATTCCCGTGCGATGCTACCGGTTTTAGTTAAAATTTATTTTAAAATGTTTATATCAAAATTTGTTATATATTTAGATAGATAATACTTTTTTGCAAACCAAAATTGAATCTAGTACCTCTAAATAAAAACAACTTGAATAGTACAAAATTGATGCTAATTACTCATCATTGATTTGTTAATAATTTATACACAAACACAAAATATTTTTGTATTTTTTTTTATCAGCAAAAAATTGTTCTGTAATTTATACTCCCTCCGGTTTTTTTGTTGTTCCTCATTTTCATTTGGAATGTTTTCAAATATTGTTCCAAACCAATGCTAAAAAAACTTTTTATTTTGACCAACCTACTTTTTTACTCAAACGTTAATGAATTACTTATCTAAAGTTAGGCTGGATCCTGTATCACAATTTATTCAGCTCAACTAGAATGTAGAGTCTTACCTTCAAGCGCTCGGCGTTGGTCAACTTCAAGTTGGTCCATGAAATATCAACTGCATGGTCCCAGTAGGATTTGAAAGCTGGGGAAAAAGTGACTGACACATAACAAAGCGTCAGACCACATATCTTCATTATGAACAATTTGCCAGAAAATTAAGATAGGGAATTCTATTTGGAGACTCCCAGCTTATTACTTTTCTACATGGTAAGCTTTCTTGAAAACAAAATGTACACGGTAGACCCCAACTTTGAATTACTTTGACTTCTGTGAAGAATTCCGTTAAGAAAACTTTATTTTTTCTAAAATTCCGTAAGATGATTGTTAGTTGGGTAATTAACCTAAATATGTATGTAGACAATACTTTCCCCTAAAAACTACCAACCCACTTTCTCCTCTTTACCTCCCACAACAGCCCCTCCACCACAAAGCACCCTCATCATCTGCCCTACTACCTCGTTGCAGAGCCCAATCGCCGCCATCTCTCACCTCACCACCAACCCTGCCCAACTTGAACCCCACCCATTCTTTCTCTTTCCCCTCCTCACAAACCAACCACACACACGCCACAACAAACCCAACCCCAACTGCGACCCAAATCGCAATCAGTCGACACAGCGCACTGCAGCAACAGCCACCCCAACACGAATTGGAAGATTTTGGAGCTGCATAATCAGATTGATTTGTGGTTTTCGAATTGGGGTTTTTTTAATCCAATTTTAGCGTTCCAAATGATGGGTTTTTAATTGAAATCAGAGTTTCGACATGGGGGTTGGTGCGCCTCGCGGTAGTTGGGACCGATGTGACGGTCCGTAAGGGGAAGAAGAGGGTGGTGTTGCGATGGGTGGAGAAGAGAACAGAGGTGAGCAGCGTGGGTTTGGTTGGTAGGGCCAAGGAGTTCTGGTGAGTTTCTTGCGGTGGGTTGTAGGAGCGAATAGTGGGGTGGTGGCGGGAGGGCTGCGGTGGTTGTTAGTTTAGGAGGTTGAGGGTTTTTTTTTGTTTTTGTTTTGACTTATTTTATTATTTAAAAGTTAACTTAGGTTAAGCATACTTAACGGAAAAATGAAGTTTTCTAACGGAATTACTTACAGAAGTCAAATATTCAAAAGTTGGGGTCTACCGTGTACATTTTTTTTTTCAAAAAGCTTACCATGTAGAAAAAGTAAAAACCGGGGTCTACCAAATAGAATTTCCCATTAAGATTTGACTTCGACACCTCRAGATCCAGTCCTTTTGAGCTATAGTCTACTAACTCCACATCAGATATCAGTGCATCTGTTGCAAAGCTTTCTGTCCCATGATTCTCTAATTCTTCTTCAATAGGGTCCTCCATCAGATCTATAACTAAGGGATGACTATGAATATTGACAAACGACAAATCCTTGGATGATCCCTGAATTGTCTCTCTCTGAAGTACTTCATTATTAACCAAATGAGGCTCCGTCAATAGATTTCCCTCACAAAGTCCATCTTCCTATTTTCCACCCGAATGAGCCTACGTCTYTTGGACATCTTATTTCAACTTGTCTCTCTAACTCTCATCCAAATGAGGCTGGGTTGTAGGAATCCCTTCCTGCAACTTCTCTGTCTGGGTGACAGTCAAATGAGGCTGGGCATCAAGAACATCTCATTTTGACTTCTCTGTCTAAATAGGGCCCATGGAAGACTTTTCTTTATGAGTTCCTTCTATTGAATTCTCTCTCCAATTACTGTCATCCTTCAAATGAGGCTCCTCAACAGTGACGACTTTAAGCGATCCCTTTTGCAAAGCCTCCTCATCCATATGAACTGTGTTTGCTTGTAGTTGGCTGGTGGTTGCTTCTCTGATTAGCCTAGCCTTCTTCCAAACTCTTCTCTTGATTTTGGCCAGAGCCAGGTCATCTTTCTATTCTTTATCTTCATTTGAATTGTCACTCCCTTGTTTGATTTCTACCTACCGAGCACCTTGGTCTGAGCTTAGCACTTTCTCAATCTTACAAGGCAATTAGACCACTTTGGGTTTACCCAACCTAGTTAAGACTGAGACAGTAGAGGGCATTCGAGGAAAGTTGACTAGTCCCCTCCTTAGGCCTCATTCAAACTAAGGCTTCTAGTGCCTAGGTACCCAACTTGGGTTATTGGGAATAACTTCAGTCCTTACCAATTCATAATACAACATGTCAGCATAAGAAGGACACATAGATAAGCGTAATTTCTTCAGACCTTCCACTACTTTAGTTTGCAATGGAMATTTCTAAACAGCCTCCACATATGTCTGAACCTTCTGAATGGTGACTCCATTATGATTAATATTGCCTGACAYCATCTCTTGACTGCAACTCCTCACCTTTAGCTTTCTATCCCTTAGGTTGAAAATTAACAAGATCCAGCGCTTGGTATTCCTGCTATGAGATTTTCAACCCGTCTATTCTCATCTTTTTATTGATGAAGCCTTTTAAAGCTTTACATTGGTGGGTTGGGTGTGCAGCACTGAAATGCCACCTGCACATATTGAGGTTGTCGTAGTCTTGTTCTTGACATTTTGGAGCAATCAAGACCCCTTCATTCACAACACGTTCATATAAGTTTACAACAATAGCTACATTAGAAAGCTCCTGCATGTCAATATGAGAAACAAAATTAGTAGCAATATCAACTATATTACAATCCATCTCATATTGTTCTAACTCTAAAAGAAATTCAGAATAAATTTCACAAGCATTTGCACTCTTTTCAGGAAAACTTAGATTTCCTTTATCGATTTCATCTTGTATCCTATTTTTGAAAATTACACAATCATTAGTTTTATGAGTGAAGGAATCATGCCATTTGCAGTAAACTTTTCCTTTTATTTCATTAGGATCTCTTTCCTTATGTCTACCCACTAGTTTAATCTTCTTGATCTTCAAGAGCCAATCAAAGATTTCATCACATTTTTTTATTGTCAAATGTGTATTCTCTTCTTTGATTGGACTTGAAGTCCTTCTTTCGAGAAGAATTTTTGTTCACTAGTTGGGGACATTTAAATGGTGGGCCCTGAACAATTTCTGTCATCGACACATCCATTTGATCATCATCTTGATCTTGGCTTTCTTCTGTT